>JAMKCH010036347.1:0-15360 GCA_023653785.1 Ophioderma brevispina
CAGTCAAAATATCTTGATAGCTGAGATGAGAAAATATTAGTTTCTAAAAAATATGGTTACCAAATCTCAGGTTTGGTCGTGTTGTTTGTGGAAGGATAGAGTTGAGGCCAAGGATCAGGTAGTGCCCCTTTAAAGTACAAAAAAGATGAAATATTGTGCGCTGATTGCGCTTTGAAGAGTATGCACTTAATACCATACAGACAGATGTGAAGTCCAGCCTAATTATTTTTTTTTTTTTTTTTTTTTTTTTTTTTTTTTTTTTTTTTTTTTTCACTTTATTGTACTCATATAATTGAATGCAAAAATTGAGGAGACAACGCGTGTCTGTGGGTATGAGTCATCAATTACTTTTGTCTCATCCAGGCGCCGTATCCTTTTAGCACATATTAACTACGACATTTTGTATAGGTGTTTGTTCAGTTTTTTCACATAGGGAGAGGACAGGCAAACTAAATGTGGATAATGAGATGCATCATTCAAAAAGAGGAAAGTGTATAATGAAGATTTTTCTTTGCCTAAAATGGTTTTGTATGCGCTAAATTCAGTCAGTTTGTTTGCTTTGGAAGTGTATTTTGTATGCATGTAAAAATTATGAAATCTTTTAAAATGGCCTATTCATATTAGGGTCCTTAACATTTTTCTGTTTTATACTTTTAAAATTTATTTGTTTCAACTCTTTTAACTAGTAAAATGTAGGGTTTGGGTAACGTTATTACTTACCGATTTTTATATTAATTTTTAAGAAAAAACTAGAAGAAACCACTGGAGGTGGTCATATTTAATTTATAAAAGAGAGTTCAATATAGGAACAATGCTTGGCCATATTTTGAAGTTGATTTAAAGGTACTTGTTCCCGACCGGCTTTGGAAATCCCCATCATTTTACCCGGAAGTAGTCAATTTGATATCAGATGAAAGAACTTACTTTCTTGTTGTCGTCGTGAAAATTTCAGCATTCAAATTTCGATAAGAAAGTAGGCGGGTAACACGATCAAGCCCCATTAATGCCAATGGACGTTGACCTTCTGTGCCCCGACGTCGGAAAACTAAGATTTAAGATAGTCAAACTATTCTTTATTTTAACCTATGACTCCACCACTAATTTGCACCATTTTTATCAAATCGGAGCAACTTTAAAATTTGACCCCTGTACCAACTGAAATGACCCTTATTTTGATTTTTGCTTGTTTTTAGCCTATAACTCTGAAAATTTAGGCTGTACATACTACAACTATACCTTTTCTGAATCCTTGGTTAGACACGAACTGTGTGCTTTTCACTGAGTGGATCAATTACAAATTTGACCCTGTACAACTTTGTTTTGGCCCCCTCTCCTTAAGGCCACATTTGCCGGCTTAAGAATCGTTTCAGGGGTTCCGGTCAGTCTGTCAACATATCACTCAAACCTTTTGATCTTGAGATGTGTGAAAATGTGTCGCTAGCTCCAGGGCTATTAAGGTTTCTGTTAAAGTTATGGGAATTTTAATTTTTCAAAGAAATAGAATACAAAAAATAATTCTAAAAAATAACTTCTTAAAAAGGGATGGCAAGAGAATTGAGAGATATTTTAGCCCAAAATTAAATCCTGAGGATTTTGGTCCTTAAATGTTAGAGGTAATTGTGACATCAGTTAATTAGGGAAAATTTAGAAAATATATTAAGAAAAAAAAAGAACGGGGCACTAGCATTAGTGAAACTTAAATAGTGACAGGAGGAGATGTTTTTGCGGAGGGAGAGGAAGGTGGGGAAGGCGATAAAGGGTGTCTTCTCTGAAAAATTGACTGATCGTTGTAGACCACTACGAGAACGTTTTTCGAAGGTTTTTGGACAAAAGCACCAAAGAAAAACCACAAAACCTTGTTTTTTGAACTTGCCCGCTATTGTCATCGTCCCTATAGGAAAAACCAGACTATTGAATTTCTGGCGTACATGACAGAAATTATAAATCCTCATTATTACATACAGATGGCATATTTGGCTTCTTCATTCAGGTGTGTGATATATCACATTGGTAAGCATTCCAAATACCGCTGTTGTTACCTAATAAACGCCCCGGATCTATTAAAGCCCCCAATACGATTATGGATAAAACACAATTCAAGAAAATGAGTTAAGCTTACCCAAATCACATGATTTAATGGAGGGGGATTGTCGTAATCAGTTATTTCATTAATTGCTGTTGTGCCCAGTTGTAATAGTTTAATGAAATATGTAGGTGTGTGTGTGGAGGTGTGAAAAAGTGTCCCCCTGCTCGTTTCCTTTGTTTATTGGGAATCAGCGAAAATAGCGGTGTAAGGTGATTTTTGCGCGGATTTTTATGTAATAAACGCCCTCCCTTTTGAAAATGAAGCCCCGGGGCGTTTATTACGAACAATACGGTATGCAAAAACGTGGGTTTGAAAAAAAATTAGGAGCTTCTCTCTGGAAATCAATGGTCTTTAAGAAATATGTGATTATTATATTTGCTCAAGTTTCACAAGGAATTGGGTTTGTAGATCGGATAATTTCATAGATGTTTTCCGCACGAGCAAATAGGGAAAAATATAAGGCAAAAAATAAAATGAAGGAAAAAAGCGAAATAAAAAAAATAACATTAAAGGTCCAGGAAAAAAGTCCAAATAAAAAAAGAGTCCATATGTACCTCCCTCTGCAATTTCTGCAAGTAAAACAAATTCTTTTTTGCTGTGGCATAACACTACAAAAACCTGACCTCGGGCCAAAAATAAAAATATTTGTACATGCTAATGTAGAACTTCGAAGGGGGGTAAGGGTTACATATGGAACTCTTGCCCAAAAAACAGTGGACAAAAAAGATTGCTGAATCAAAACACAGTAGGATTGCAGGGAATTTCTCCACTCTTTTTATTGGAAGCACAGACAATGTGACATTTTGAATCTTTGATTTATCAAGATACCAACTTTGCCTTCTTCAAGTGAATATTAAGGTAAACTCAGGGTGAGTAAAAAAAAAACTTGACCCTGATTGTGTCCACCATTTTAAATTTTTTTAAGTAATAATATTAAACATGGTGGGTAGAATCTGAAAGCTTAGTTAAATATTATCTTAATTTGCTGCAAAGATTATTTCACATCAGTTAGGTATAGACCAGCTCCGTTCGTTTGAATCAAGTGGTCGTTTTCGCGCTCTGTCCACGGATTCCGCATTTAAAATTAACGGCCACCAGGTATTCAAAATGGGATTTTTATCCGTGGAAGGGAAAAGCTGTTACTAAGTGCTATTATAATTTTTTAAGACTGTAGCTTGAGCTCTATACTTATCTGATTGGATTATCTTTGCAGCAATTAAAGATAATGAAATTAGCTTCCGATGACACCATATATGTTAGGTATATGTATTCAAAAATTCAAAATGGCGGCAAAAAAAGAATTCAAAAGTTTTTTTTTTTTTTTTTTTTTTTTTAATTGAAATGCTTTTATAAATTGTGTTAAAATTTTATCTCGGGTTGTGTTGCCAGCCATGAACTTGAATGTTGGCTTGAGCTTTCATGATGTGAAGCCAAAAAAACCTTTCCTTTTCACAAAAAATGGGATTCTACCGAAGTTCAATTAACAGTGATCGTATGTTCAATTCATTTTATGAACAAAGATCATGAAAGTTATTTGAGCCCCCACTGATATGAGCTACCTTCAAAACAAAAGGCTATGACGGACAAACAATATTGTTTGGCCTCTTAATGCCTTGCCCACTCATCTTAAGGCATAATCATATGAGAATCCAGCGCGCATATATTCGAAATTTTGAGCTGCTGTGCATATTTAATCTAAAGGTACTTAAGGATCTACCACATATCACCATACCAAGAGTCAAAAATGCAATGAAAGAATGAAGAGGAATAAAGGGGCAACGGGGATGATGAGATAACAAGACAAATCCGTACTAGAAGGTGGAAGTGAAATGAAAATAATCATTTCAAATTACTAAAATTGGTTAAACCAGATTCTGTCAGGAAAACAACTCCATCATCTTGGAAAGAAGCAAGGTAATTCTATTACATATAAGAAAGGGGATAAATAAAGCAGACATCAAGAATTATAAACCAATAAGTTTACTCTCACATCTGTATAAAACTCTTCACAAAGATTCTGCAAAATAAACTCCAGGAAAAAACCTAGATGAACAACAACCAAGGGAACAGGCCAGGTTTTAGAGAAGGTTCTCAACCATTGGACCACCTATTATGCTATAAATCAGCACATGAGTACCACCTAGATTTATGCATTGGATTCATTGACTATGAAAAGGCATTCGATTCTATTGAACATCAGATCTCTTCAAGGCATTAAGAGAAAATGGTATAAATGAAGGTGGTTATGTTTGCAATTCGGAGACATCGACACAGATGCAACATCTAGCATTTATTAGATTAAGGATATATCGCAAATCGTGAAAATTTTTTCGAGGAGTGAGACAAGGAGATACATTGTCACCAAAGGTAATACAGCAACTACGGAGGCTATCTTCAAAAAACTACCCTTGAGGAAAGCGGACACGTTGGGGATGGTTGAAAAAAATTAACAGACCTCCGATTTGCAAAGATGATGTGGCCCTCAGTACCCAACAGTAAAGGACATGGAAACACAACTAAATGACATTAATCATGAGAGTAAAAAAGTGGGAGTAAAGATGGATAAAGGAAAACCAAAGACATGACAAATTCAAAACAGGATATCATTACTATCGAAGAGCAAGAAATAGAGAGAGTGGAGGGAATACAAAAACCTGGGTCAGACACTGAAAATGAAAGATTGCTTTACAAGGGAAGCAGTATATTGAGACAGTAAAAATCAGGATGGAGTGGCTTTGAAGATAAAGGCTCTTATGCATACAAATGTGCCTATGTCACTGCGAAGGAGAGTCTATAATCAGTGCGTCCTGCCAACATGACATTGTTCCGCAAACATGAGTCAAACAACCAAATTACCTTGAAGAAAGCTAAATCAGCTCACAGAG
The DNA here is from genome assembly GCA_023653785.1 of Ophioderma brevispina. NCBI lineage: Eukaryota > Metazoa > Echinodermata > Ophiuroidea > Amphilepidida > Ophiodermatidae > Ophioderma > Ophioderma brevispina. The sequence goes on from JAMKCH010036347.1 coordinate 4,972, forward strand.
CAATGGAAAGGCAAATGCTGCAAATCTCCCTTAGGTGATAAAGTCAGATGTAACAAAACCATCAGACATCAGACTGGAATTACAGATGTTTTATTAAAAATTAAAACAATTAAAATGGAGATGGGCTGGGCATGTTGCCCGTAGAAATGACAACAGGTGGACGAAAAGAATGTTGGAATGGCAGCCAAGGATGGGAAAAAGGAGGAGAGGGGGCAAAAGAGGATGGTGGAGAGATGATATTACAGCAGACATGGTTACCACATGGGGGACGGGACTAGCAGAGATAGGGTTACTTGGGAAAAAAGAACATGAAGAGGGCTTTACATTCAGATTGGATTGACAAGCCCAGATAGACTGGTTTCTTCTGCCTATCCATTTCCGTCTAAAGTGAGGTCCAATGGTGTCTGAGAACTTTATAGATTGTTCTTGTAAGCATTTGGTTTACAAATTTATATAAATTTTGTAATGTAGTGCAGGCCTGATATTAAAATCGCATGAGAAAATGTGAAAACAATTATTACAAAGATAAATTTTGTTATGACAACTTATGGTTTCAAGCAATGAATAGGAAATTTTGTGTGTGACCTTACACTTGTTTGCAGGGAGGGACATACAATCCAAATTTGTATGGCCATGTACGTGTGTATGTGTGCAAGTAGTGGTACATGTGTGATTGTTTAATGTTTTGGGAGCCTGTTGGTCCCCGCAACTTTTGTTGGCGAAGGGGGACTTCTATAGAAATGCTAGGCGTCGTGTGTGATGCGTGTGGCTGTGTCCCACGCGATATCTTTCGAAACTAAGCAAGTGTGGGTGTCAATCTTCGCAAACAAGATTGCATCTCGAGGTAGGAGTTGGGTGGGATCCGAATGGTTTCATTGTTACGGTCTAAAGGTCCAAATGGAGTTTTCAAAAAGATGGTTAAATAGGGCTAAATTGCTAATATTACCCTATTGTCCCACACGGATATCTTTTGATCTAAGCAAGTAATGGGCTTCCATCTTTGCACCATAGATGTCGCTTTAGTAAGGCGGCGGATAGTCGGATATGTGTCCATAGGCCATGGGTCAATTTAGTCAAAATTATACTTTAAAAACATTGTCAACTGTAGTAGGATGAGACACTTGGCGAGAGTGCTCAACATTCGGAGCCAAACATTTTGAAGGTCATAACAAGGTCCATGAGGGGGTCCTTCAGGTCAAAATTCTAAACATATGGTAGGATGATGAAACTTGGTGGGTGCGGTCAACAGTCTATGCAAAATGAAGGTCATTTCAAGGTCATGCGGTCATCCAAGGTCAAATCACTGCATGGTCCTTATGGGCATGCAAACCTGTGTGTGCAGTCCACTTTGATGCCCTTGTTTTTTCAAGGTCGTTTTCTGGGTCATCTGAGGTCATCCAAGGTCAAAGCACTGCAAATGTTGTATGGTCATGACACTTGGTGGGTGTGGTCAACATTCTGTGCGGAATATTTTAAAGTCATTTCAAGGTCATTGGGGCCATCCAGATCCAACACCTACAGTGGTTGTATGTTCATGAACTTGGTGGGTGTCGTCACCATTGATACCAGAATTTTCAGGTCATCTGGGGTCATCCAAGGTTTGAACTGCTGCGTTGTAGGAGCCTCTGTGGGTTTCCATCACAATCCTCCATGTGATCTTTAAGTTAACTTTTCCTCCTCCATATACCCGCGACGAGCGGGGGGACCTTTGTGGGTTCAATAACTGACGTGCCTTGTATCAAGTTGTTCTTGAATGGACACCTGAACTCTAATTGCTACCAAACTCAGTTTCATAGGTGCAACATCCACTTGCATTCCATAGTCCAGGCCTGTAGCCAGGAATTTATTTGGGGGTGCGGATTTGCCAGAATGGACCTTTTGCGCGGGGCTTAGATTTGCGAATGTACCGACACGTGTATTGTACCAACAAACCAATTTTTTTGCGGCTACCACCCCTCCCAAATGGAAGGGGACGGGACGTCCTCGTCGCCAAGTACCAATAGTATTATGGTAATGCCGTAGTATGCACCACACCCTTTTAAAAAGAAAAACAACAGCTATTATACAAGCGCCAAAATTCACAGGATAAAGCGGAACCTTTGCATTGCACCCCCTGGCTATGGCCCTGGTCATGGTAGTGGTAAAGGTCACATACCAAGGTCAGGTTCCATTATAGGTACTTGTGCAAAGTTGAAGGAAAGGTTGGATTGCAAAAGCAGGCGACAATAGTGATTCAAGAACTGCCTTGTTCCTCTTGTCCACCACAACCTTCTTACGAATGTTTTATCACTAAAAGAGCACAAGGACATTTCCAGAAATGTGCATCTCCAATTTTTTCCCAATTGAGTTTTTCACATATTTAAGCTTGTGATATACTTCCATTTGCAGCGAGCGATTGGCATTCGCAACACTGGGTTCTGACCCAGATCAATTGTTATGCATACTCACAAGCCAGAAATTGCTCATTGCGCTGGAACGTATATCTGGGCTATTGATTGTATGATTATTGTATATTATTGTATTATATGTATTATTTCAAACAACCAAAGTCATTAAGCCTGTGAAATGCCGTCTTTAATTGTATTAAAAAAGCTGATTTAGTATTTTGTGGTTGTTGTAGACGACATAAAATTCACGCGTGTTTCTCTATGGACACAAAAGTTTAACATTATGTGTGTGGTTTTCTTTTCTGTTTTTACTAGGCCTTCAAATTTACTCTTGGTAGGTTTCTAACAACCAATCAAGTGCAAATTTAGAGAATTTTATCCTAAAAAATGTTTGTCTCTTTAATGTTTTTGACAATATTATATAAACTTGGAGAAACTGGCAGCACGGGAATTCAATACAACGACAAATACACGTCTCGTGCTCTGTTCCGCTCACTATTCTAGCGTGAGAATTAACCACTGGGCTACAGAGGACTTGTTTACGCGTGGAGACCAGCGGAAATGAGCGCTAATAGTGTGGGTTGGGTGTGTATTCCCGTAGGATTTTGCTGCTAAAATTAGATTTTGTTGCATTTTTGGGCATTTCAATAGATCCTAAACTGTCACAAATGAATGGGGTGCAATTTTTCGAACTGAATGCCCCTCTTCAAGGGGAAATGTTTAACGTACAGGAAAATTTAAAGCAAGTCAAATTGTGTTTTACATATTAACCACTAAACAGGTATTCTCTGTCTCTTACATAAGGGTTAAAAAAAATATATATTTGCCTAGGTTCCGACCTTGTAGTTAAGGCGGTATAGCCGCCGTAATGTTCAGGTCACCGGGGTAAATGCTCGATGTTTGTTGAAAGTGGTGTCAATGATGCCTTGTGTCCATACTGAAACATCAGAAAAATTGATTTAATTGGAATTTTTTGTATATCACCATTTGGCGACAGACATCCATGGAAAGTCTGGTACCCCCATAGACCAGTAGACCCTTGCGACATGTTTTGCTATGTACATTAGCCAAACAATGTCACACAGATCGTAAAATATACATTTTTGCATGTGAGACAATACAAACACTTATCACCAGTTTCCTCAATCAAAACTGAGCATTGGGTAAATTTTACCCCAGGATGACCTTGAACCATTATGGGGGCTATACAGCTTTAACTAAGTCGGAACTAGGCAAATATATCCTTTTCTAATCCTTAAAGGAGGACGAACTGTCAATGTACATTAAAAGAACACAATTTGAATCGATTATAAATTTTGTGTCCCCTAGTCAACATTTTTGGTCCCCCGCCAACTTTATTTGGCATAAGGGGACTATAGAAATGCCCTGCGTCCGTGTGTGTGGTGTGTGTGTGCGTGCGTCCCACGCAAATCTCTGGATCTAAGCAAGGTGGGTGTCCCATGTTTGCAAACATAGAGCATCTCAAGTGGAGTTGGCTGGGAGTAATTGGGTCAGGTGACATAGGTCAAAGGTCAATATGGTCAAAAATGCGGGTCTTTATTTGGTCAAAAAAAGGATATATTGTTAAAAGCCTTGCAAACACGAATCTTGTTATAAGCAAGTATGGGTGTCAGTTCGCCACCATAGATGTACCAAATAGGACGGTGGATAGTTCAGAGGTGGGCATGTGTCATGGGTAAAGGGCAAATGGGTCAAAAAGGAGATAAATGCTATAAGCCCCTTGGCAATTGTAGGAGGATGTAAACTGGTGGGTGTGGTCAACATTCAGTGATGAAAAATTGGAAGTCATTTCAAGGTCATGTGGGGTCATTCACGGTCAACTGGGATAATATTGCTATAACCCTTGTCAATGTGGTAGGATGATGAAACTTGGTGGTTGGTTTCAACATTCAGTGCGAAAAATTTGAAGGTCATTTCAGGTCATGGGGTCATTTGTCAGGTCAAACCATAAGATGGGGTAGGATGATGAAACTTGGGGGGTGTGGTCACCTTCAGTGCAAATATTTTGATGGGTCATTTCAAGGTTCATGTGGGGGTAATCTAGGTCAAAGTCCATACCACATGGTAGTATGGTCATGAAAAAAAAAACCTGAGGGGGTAGATATGCTCCATTGCCAAAATTTTGAAGGTCATTTCAAGTCGTGGGGTATTCAAGGTCAACTAACTCAACAATGTGGTAGTCATGAAACTTAGTGGTGTGGTCAACATTTCTAAACTGAAAATTGGGAAGGTCAACTGCAAGTCAAGTAGGGTCATCTAAGGTGAAATAACTTACAAATAGTTGTTGGTCCAATGTAGTCAACATTGATACAGTCAATTGGCAAACTGCTATGGCAGCAGCGTCAGGCGTTTGAGACCACTTATTTCCATCACAAGTCTCCCTGTGATCTTAAAATTATATTTCCCTCCATTTACTATCGCGACAGGCGGGGGACCTTTGTGGTCGAGAACAGCCTTGTCCCCCTTGAGGAAGGGGGCAGCAGTCCGAAAATTTGCACCCCATCATTTTCTGACTGTCTGGTCCCTATTGAATGAAAAACAGCAAGAAATAACTTTAGCACCAAATTCCTACGGGAAACGTTAACGGGAAACATTCTGACATAACCAACCCACACTATAAATGTATTTCAGTTCTTATTTCAGAGTTCAAGAGCCGTAATTTAATGTTTTGACTAACTTTTATCGTATTCCCTCCACAGGGTGTATTAATCTGTAAAAATAATGATTAAAATTACAGGGATTGCAAAACGTCCGAGTTAGCGAGAATCAACTATTTGAATTGACAAACTAATACACGATTCAATGGGTGAAATTGATTCTCATATTTAGAGCTATGAGAATCACTGTGAGAATTGATTTTATCCGTCAAATTTGAAGGAATCTCAGATTATGCTTTTCAAGTCCAAAAGTTTTCAGAATAAGTAGTGAGATACAATACCATACACCTTCATGTTCAACAACATTAACCAATTCTTCTCTTGATTTTTTTCAGGCTAATGATGGGTTAGAATTATTCAAGCAAGACAGACCTTTCCACCTTAAATCTGGGGTACAGAAGCACTGGGAGATTCGACTCCTGAAACCTTGTATTTGACGTATGGGGAGCCATCAGCGATGCCAAACTGGAAGAAATATAGATTGTGTGCAACTTTTCAGAGGAGAGAAGCGCCACTTCTTGTAAAGCTGATAAAGACGAAACATCATTTTTCAACATGCATATGTTGTTTTGTTGTTTGTAAATTTATGTAAAAGCAAAAAGGAGTGTCTTTACGTGAACATGAAAACACTGCCACTATTGTGTGTGGTTTGGAGGGTCTTGCAATCAATCAATTAGCTGTGTAAAACATTTCAAGAGGTATTTCTTTTCTATCAAGGGAGAAAGAAGAAATAGAAATATATGTGTAAGAATGAAATGTACATGACAGTTAATGATTGCAAATTTCACAAGTGTTTGCCTTTTACTTGACTTACTTTGGGTTAGGCACCTTTGTGCATGGACGTATTTTAAAGGTGCAACGAGAGGATTTCACATATATAGGTGTCCCTAAAAAAATCTAAAGTAATGACGTGATTTTTGCCCGATGTAAAGCTTTCCATCAAAATATCCCCGTTCTGAAAGGATTAAGCGGAGAAAGGTTTCTTTGTACAAAAAAATGTGAAATTTCTATTGTTATAGGAGCAAATACAAAAGTCAGCCTATGTTTATATTGAAAATATACAGCAACTCAAAATCACTTTTTCTCAATTTTAGACATTTCGGTACGCCAAATACAAAGTAAGAAAAGGGTCTATTGAGTGTCTATCTATATGAAATACTATTATGATCACAAATATTTGCGTGCCGCAAAATCTCTTGTTGCACCCTTAACATCACTTTGGTAAGGCACCTTGGTGCAGTGGCATGTACTGATTTCAAACTCATAAGCTTTCTCAGCAGAAAAACAAGCCATTTGGGATTATTCATTGAGAATTTCTGTGCTACTCTGCATGAACCCGTTGAATTCAACAACTATGCAAGCCAAGCAACACACCAAGTAAGAGAGCCTGGAGCTAGCACAACATTGTAACACATCTCAAGTACAAAAAGGTTGAGTGATTAAATATGTTGACAAAGACTGACCGGAACCCTGAAACGTGATTCTTAAGTTGCCGAAGTGGTGCCTAAGGATGAGGGGGCCAAAACAACGTTTGTACAGGGGTACAAATTGTTAAATTGATCAATCATGTTGAAAAGCCACACCATTGTTAGGGTCTAACCATAAGGATTCAGAAAAGGATAGTTTGTAATATCTATAGCCTAAAGTTTCAAGTATAGCGAAAAAAGCAGCAAAATCAATAATAAGGGTCATTTCAGTTGTACAAGGGGTCAAATTTTATAGTCGCTCCGATTTGGATAAAAAAATGGTGCCAAAATGATGGTGGAGTTCATAAGGCATTAAAATAAGGAATAGTTTTGCACTGTCTTAAATGCCTAGTTTCCGTGTAGGGGGCACAGAAGGTCCACGTTCCAATTGCATTCAATGAGGCTTTTGATCTTGTTACCCCCTACTTTCTTAAGCACAGCATTTGAGACACTCAAGACTATTCCTTAATTTTATCATATGAGCTCACCAATATTTGAGACCATTTTTATCCAAATCGAGCATTTAAAATTTTGACCCGTACAACTGGGAAATTGACCCTTTTATGATTTTTGCGTTTTTAGCCTATAAAACTCTGAAACTGGAGGCGTACATATTACAAACTATACCTTTTCTGGAATACTTAGGGTTAGACAAATAACATGGGGTCTTTTCAACATGATTGATCAATTTACAAATTTGACCCAGTACAACTTGTTTTGGCCCCACTCTCTTCAGGCACCCACTTGCGGCACTTAAGAATCGCGTTCAGGGGTTCCTGTAAGTCTGTCAACCTATTTACTCACTACAACCTTTGACTTGAGATTGTTTTACCAAATGTGTGCGAGCTCCGGGTTGTTTAAAAGCGGTCTTCAATCTCGACTGCAGTTGTTAACATCCATGCTGAACAACCCCAGGACTGGTGGATGGATGGAAATCAGTCGCTGTCATAATTCTCAGGGCAAAAGTTCGTATGCATCAGGGTTAGAAGCAAATTAAATTTCTCGCGTATAGGCGAATGCTTTTGACCATGCCAATTATGTGAAGGTTTTCAAGAACTACTTGCAGACAAATCGTCGTGTTGCGCATACCCCAATCTTTCTGACAAATTCTAGCAGTACTGTAATCACAGTTAAGGCCCAATCACCTACTGATTTCAGAAGGACACCTAGCTTGCTCAAAAATAAATAGATGCTTGTAAATATTCATTGTGTAGAAGGCAATTCTTTTTAGGTCCTAGCATAAGAGGTAAAGTATCTACTCCCTTGGCCTTGTGCAAAAGTAGCTATGCTGTAGGTACTTCTACACATAAGAACAAAATTTTAAAAAGATTTTGGTGATAATAGGCACCCACCAAAATTAGGTCAAGCATGGTACTTAATTGATGTGTGTGTTAGTGAGAGATGTGAAAAAGCCAAAATATTGAATTTTTATGTAATCGCTATTTTAGGAATGGAAATTTCAGGCTTGAAGTTGAAAGCTGTGTGAAGATCAAAATTATTGCAAAGGAGGAGGAAACACAAACCGACATAATATTGTACATACATTTATAAGCAAATGGTTGTTATTTTTGTCATTTTTTTGGTTTGCATCTTTTGCAGTTTAATTAAATGGTACTCATAACACCTACTCATCACATATTGCTTTATTCTGTTAACCCAACTCATAACCCGTCAATACGGTCTCGATATGGGATTCCATTGCATTCGGACTGTAACAAAACTATTTTCTGTCACGAAAAATGACTCTCGGGGACCATTTTCACATGCATAAGGTGAATGTTCTCATTGGTTCTCGGCCGCTAACGACTTACGCACTTTTAAAACCATAAACCTGTCCTGAAGCATTGAGAGAATTACGTCAAAAACTGGTCGGCAATTGATTCTCATGCTTCTCGGACTTTAACAACTATTTAAGTAGGTTTTTTGAGAAATATGACGTCTATTGCACTCGGACCGTTTCCCCTGCAGGAGGTGAATGATTCTAATTGATTCTCGGACGTTTCCCGAGGTTGTCTGGGTTCTCATTGTTTGGGCCGTTAACGACTTCTTTACGCCATGACTCCGGTGCAGGAAAAAACATCCGAGAGCATTTTTCTCATTGATTCTTGTACGTCAAAAATATTTGAAAAGGATGCGTCATTGCAATCGCGGACGATATTTGGCAAAACTCCCCGTGACGTTTTAGGGTTAAAAAGCATATGATTTAGAGTTGGGTGTGACGGTATAATATAATTATGCCAGTTTTACTGATCTGCTGTTAAGTGGAAATTTTTTGTGGTTTTTTATTTTGTGAATTTCGCGAGTGAACATAAAAACCGAAAAAATAAAAAACTCGCGAAATAACTTTTTCCATTAATTTGTATTGCATTGAGGTCATTACCTTAACCGTGAATTAAATTCACAACAGCATTTGGCAACTTAAATCGCGAAAAATAGCTGTACGCAAAATTTCCACTTATACAGTTGTTTGTGGTATTTCTAGGGCAAATGTTTTATTTAGTGTAGATCCTTTCACAAAGTGAGTTGCTGTGTATCTCACATTTTCAAAATCCAATTCAGACCACAAGAATTTTTGATAACGCTTGATTGGAAAGATATTTTATGATTTTACATGAGTGGAAAATAATGTTCGACCTTAGAAAATAGACAAGGAAAAATATTTTAAATGAGTAAAACGTAATAAAATATAATATCATTTTTGTTTTGAGGTCAAACTGTACAGTTATGGTGAACAAAACGGCCGAATTCAGAATTTGAAAAACAGTAAAATTATCGTGGGGCTGAGCTGAACTTGTCCAAATAGCTAATTTGCAAGATTTTTCCGAATTACCGGGAGGCCGCGCTGCGCCCCTCATCCCTATATCCGCGGCCTGACAATATCACATTTTAAACTGGACATTTGCCGAAAGGAATTTTCATCTCAATTCGAATTAGTAATTGCACCCTAGAAATTCAGGAATCAAAACTGCACTGTTGTGTCTATAATACACAATTTCAAGCCATACACTTTCAGGTTTATGTTAGTATAAATCCCAGTGCCAGTAACAAAGGTAACCTTGAATGGATTTTATAATTTTTTTGAGTGTTCCGGAAGGCAATCGCTGCTTTCCTTTTAAGTGCTTGTTCCAATTTTTGTCTATCGTGTTCTCTACTTGATATGAGAGCCTAACACTTGCCCCATCACTGACTGTTAATACCGTTGGAACCGACTTGCGGTTTTGATGCTAGACGGATAATGCATAGTGCAAACGCCCTATTCACTGCTTGTGCTAATATTTGATGGTTAACCACTAAAATGGTAGTTTTTTTTATCTAAATCTTGAGAAAGAAATGATTTGAAAAGCTAATTTCAGGACACATGAGAAAAATACGGCTTGTTCCAAATCTGATATCAAAATTTATACTACTCTGGTTAATCCCAAAGACGATCGGAACAAGCACCTTTAATTGTGTGCTGTGAACCTATACTGTTGAATACATTGTTATGTATTTCTCCAGTGGAAGATAGGGCATTGAGTTATTTGCCTATCAGCAAAGTTACATTGACGTTCTACAATGTTGTAATGCCAGGATGTGAAAAAAGGGTACTCGGTCCAGGTAAAAAATAAAAGTCCAAAGTTGAAGCAACAAATTACAGATTTTGTGATAAATGTGTTACCATATTCTGTAATGCCTAATCACCAAGTGACCTCACCTCCTCTCAACGAGAAACCTTCTATCAGATGGTGTTGTGAACAGCATCCAAATGTCATTGCAAAGTGCCTATAATGTACTGTACGAACACATGTCAGTACTTAAGATTAAGTGTTCCAAATTTCAAACCCTGTGACCTTTCAAATCATGTTAAAAAAATTCCCT
>JAMKCH010036348.1:0-14741 GCA_023653785.1 Ophioderma brevispina
GCGATCATCGATGATAACCCAACATCGATAATAAAATTTAATATGTTAACTTCGACAGACGGTCCACCGGGTTTTATCATCGAAACTTGAAAAGAATCAAATAGTATCTTGCCGACTTGTTGATAAGAACCGGAAGTATAGCGCGCTACTACCTGTGACCCACCCACTGCGGGCTCCAAAAAAACCCGGCGAAACAGAAATCATGGCGAATGGTAGCGTATAAAACTAGGGACTTCTTTATACCGTGAGAACGTTTTCAAATGGGTGTATATTCCGATAAAGTTATGCGTCTGGCTTTGCTCGTATATTTTTCGCCTAGGGTTGCATTGCAGAACTCGCGTAAACAACACCGGGCACGGCCCTTTGAAGCTGTCGAAAGAAAGCAAGGGCAGACCGTTATGATCTAAGACCGGTGCTGCATGCTGCTAACCACAATAAGACCGTTATTAACAGCATCCCCTGGTTTTCTACATATTTATCTTTTGTGTAGGTAAACCGTTTTAAAAATCCGTTTGGAATATATAGGGGTGAAGTTGGTGGTAAGTCGCGCCGGAAAAACATTCGCAAAATCGCCATTTTGGTGACTTCATGACTTGTCAATCCTGTCTGTCTCTATAAATATTCATAATAAACAATGTTCTCACGAAATATCAACCCACTTACATCGTGATATCTTAGACTCGTTGATACTGCAGAGTCGCGATGCTAAAAAATCAATTAGTTATCTGATTGTAATTTCAACCAATTGGATCATCGTAACTGTGGCGGTCTACCCATGTGCATCTTCACTTGCCACAAAAGCGCAGCCACATATAGTAGCGAGAGCCGATGAAAATTGGATGGGAATCAAATAAATTATTCCAACCTTTTCAAATAGGACGCTGTGCTTAGCTATCAGACTAATGAACTGCTAGGGTACTATAATGTATGTAGGACCATTTATGCTTCGTCCGATTGTACGGTCAGGTGCACGATTATATTATTAAAATGTATTCAAAAGGTATATTTTGTAACTGCAGTTGAGTTACTCCCACACATGATAGTCCGTCGCTATGATAAATATATGGCGACCGGGATGGACCCAACTACGTAATGGCGAGGTCACACTAAACTTCGAACTTGTTGAAAGCCTGTCCATACGGCCGTAAAAGCTCGTAAACTATGACGATCAACAGGGGGTAGCGTGCTAACCACGACTAAACCATAAAAATCTTATGGTTTAACTTCGAGTAAACTGTTTAGTTTACGAACCACGAGTTAGTTCGCACTGCGCTAACTACAAGTTAAACTTCGCAAATTAAACTACGATGTGAACTATTTTAAGTTTAGAGCCCTCTCTGAACACGCCCTATTGTTTTGATTATGTTAAAATTGTTTCTTACGAGAGATGACGGTCAAAGAATATCACTCGCCAATTGGATTAGGTTGCCCTAAGACTTATTTTGGTCGCATAACTTGATAACTACTTTTTTGATGCTCCAAAGCGAGAATGAACTTCTTTCATTTTTTAGCAAAATTGGAGCATTTAACTTCTAACCCCTGGTATAAAATTGACGTTTTTAGATTTTAGCCATTTAACTCTATACTCCAAAACCAATGGTCATAGATGTTACAACTATACATTTTTGGAATCCTTATGACTAGACGGAAATATGACATACATTCAACATGATTAGATCATTTTAAAAGTTTTGACCCTGTGTACGCCTTAAATTGGTTCTAAATTGAAAAAGTGACACCACAAATTGAGAGTACTAACTACCTGGCATTGTTATAGAGAGTCCATACTAACTACCAACTGAGGTGTCCCACCCTTCCTGTATGGGTTTGAACAATAATGCTTGACCCATGCCGCGCGTGCTCCTTCTCTAAGACAGATAAGGCCTATGAATTTGATACGGGCCTGAATATGGCTCGCATTGTTGCTTGCTTCCCTGCATACAGTATAATAAAGATTTCTATTCATTTTTAAGAAACGTTGACAAATTTGTCCTAAAAGACCTATTTTTAAGAGCATCTGATTTTATGGCATGTTTATATCAAAACAAACTCCATCCGCAAGTTCCCTTTTTAATCAGAATTTCTATAAGGAAATGTTTTTGCTTATAGGTTCTATCACCAAACGGGAAAAAGTTCTTTTTGGTAGATGTTTTCCATGTATTAATTGTAAGTTTTGTTCTTTTGTTTATAACGGTTTTTAAGATGACATAGTTAAAATATGCTTAACAAACACGACAAGAAGACATCACGGCTACCGATTTTAGGTTGAAAAAGGCTAATAATATTTTTGCAAGTTCATCTGCTGCCACCAGGTGTTTTCATTCCTTTCCTTTTTTACATAACTTTTGAATAAAATTTCAAGTTAATTTTTAAACTGTCAACATTTTCACAGATGTAATAATGTACACAAAAAATGGTCTTGGAAAGACGGCAATGAGCAACATCTAAACGCAATAGCCATACCTAGGGGGTGTTTCATTTACAAATGCATGCTTATCATCCGTTCCAAGCTATTCACAGAAAGCAACCTAAACTATTTTGGAATCTTGTGAATTTTGAACCCCTAAAACAAGTAGCTGTTCAGTAGCTTAATTTATCTCTCCGACCTCAAACGAGACTTGTCTCCCCCATACCATCAGCCGTAATTATGCATTATTACCCTATTATAGAACCAAATGGTTCCCAACCTTATAATACAAAGATTACTATATCTTCACTGTATTATTTTCATATACCACAGACTTATACATCAAGTGTTCTAAGCTTGTGTATCAGAAAGTCGCTGAGGAAAGTCCGTTTTCAACATCGAAAACATGTAGGCATGGCTTAGTGTTTCAACCAAGAAAGTTCTTAAGGGAGATGTTTAAGAATGGTCAATCATTGGGGAAAAGTATTTTGAGCCTATAATACAACAAATCTCAACCACATCTTTTTGCTTCTCTTTATAAATCTCTTTTATCAATAATCACATTCTGACCCAAGAGTTCTGCAATTAGGTTATCATTTAAACTAGCACATAACTATAACTAAAACACCGTGTTATATCTCCACTTTTTATTCGGTTGTATTAAGTTGGTTTAACCACACACAGCTACAGTACAATGATTTAATGTATTTTGTTTATTTCTTATCGACCGCCTATGTTTTGAAGGAAGTAGGCCTATAACTTCCTGGGCAGACTTGTTTTTGTTTTTCTGTTTTGGATGCTAAATTATGGACCCTAACATACGAGCTCTAATTTAGACAATGCATCTTTTACTTTTCTATTTTTTGTTGATTTTCAGACCTTTTCACGTTACGTATAATAACGTTCTTGATACTTAAAAGAACCTTTTTACATGATTTTTTAACACGGATGATAATGTCTATGAAGAGTGTCCTCGGCGCAAAACTTAATCTTAGATTGGATACGACATCTATTCTCATAAGCCAAACTGTAAGAATTCATGACAAATATGTATGATTTTTTATAATCTTTAAAAAGTGGAACGTAGTGATCTCGAGACCTCCATATTTTTTGTTATCTGGCTGTATGTAGTGACTTTAGAAAGATTACACTCGATATATTTTCCTTACCTTTATTTGACTACAGACATGTCTTAAAATTGTGAAATAAAGGTGAATGATTTGCTTATATTTCAATATAAAACGTTGAATATCCTATTTGCTCCAAGCCAAATTAAACTTAGATTTGTACCAAAGAATAATTCTCATCAGCGAATCCTTCCAGATTGGGATGTTTTTTAATTGAGAGCTTTACCGTTAATGGAAAAACTCCGTCTTCTCATTTTTTTTATATTCACACCCTATGTGAATCTCCTGTTGCAGTATAATATCCATTTAGGATTTTTTAAACCTTTATGATTTTTTTTCTTCTGTTTCCAAGAGGTAGGTTTTAAGCATAGGACATAATCAGAACTGTTGGGGACACAATCACTGCTGGTAATACACGTGCACACATAATAAATCTTAGCATGGTCCAGGCAAGGGATACCCGTCACTCTCGTCCCACAACCCACAAACATACCAGTTTCACAAAAAATTATGTTTATGAAATAGTATCATAACATATCACAATGTTTCTGTTTACGATGTTTAAAAAAACGTTTGCTTAACATTTTACTTTCTAAAAACATTACTACACAATATCGTAAGCCTTTGTCATAGAGATATCATCATAACATTTACTCTTAGATGCAGTAATGTTTCAGAGATGTTGCTGAAATGATTTCGCTTACAGTTTTTCCTGAAATCAAAAATATTTAAAACATGTTATCAAGATGTGTTTTTTATCTTAATGTTTATGAAACATTTTTGAAAATGTGTCAAATATAATATTTCTATTGTCTACAAAACATTGTAATCGTACTTGATATCACCTTTGCATGTGTTAAAAAATAACTTTTGATGTTGTGCAAATTTTTTAAATGTGCCGTTGAAATTGTTTTTGAAACATGTAATGTCTTTATTCGCATTTGCAATATTAAAATAATAATTATGCTGATTATATTGCATTTTTCTAAAACTCCTTAAAAATGTTATCAAAATAGGATGTCAAGTTTTTTAAAACATAAGCAAAATATCGACCCAAGATTTTATTGTCCGTGACTATGTACGACCTGTTTAGTGCATATTACTCAGTAAACACGATTATCACGATGACAATGAAGAAGAGCTTACTTTTAATGGCATTTCGCCCTAACTCTTAGTTCATATGAGTGCCAATTGTCCCATTATTTCGTAGGACATCTCTAGGCCTACGCGCACGTGTATCAAGGGGGAATTAAATATTTTATCATCTCAAACAATTTATGACCCAAAATTTTGAAGCTCCCCTTAAAAAACAAACCACCCCCTGAAATACACAATTCTGCATTTGAACCTGGACTATACATTATGCCAATGTATTTCTAACTGCAGTTCTTAGAAGATTTACATGCACCATGCCAAGCATAAAAACTATCGAAAATGCTCGGGCAAAAATCTTCTACTATAAGAACTCTCTGTAAGGCCATTCAATTAATCCCTGCAAGGTCTGTCCAGGCTTACAAGTGTGATCTTTGTGTATTTTCCAAACCTTGCTATTACCCTTAAGCTAGACACTGGATAGACACAAGGGTCAGTTTGTTGGAATCGGTGCAAAGTGCCTGCTGTGCCACTGCTACTTTTAATGGTCTAATTGTTGCGGTACTTTTACGCGTTAAGGAACACCGAGGTACTTGGTGTTAAAAATAGCCAAATAGCATAGAAATGTACTTCTAATGCCTAAATAAGAGCTAGACATCAGGTAATTTAATTGTAGGCTAACTTAAAGTTTGCCCTAACTTCAATCAACAAATGTCTATATTACATGATATCATAGACTCGTACTCATTATATTACCACAAAGAGTGTAACCCCTTCTAGAGGACAACTACTGCTCTCTACCAGATTTTAATGTGACACCCTATGACCCTCAAAAAGGTCAAAGTGATTTACTCCAAAATCCACACAACTGTACAATGTATGTGCCACCGTCATGCATCATACATTCCTGTAACAAAAGCTAGGACAGGATGATGGAGAACACCTGCTTGCAATGGATATGGCGACACTGCCTTGTCATGCACTAATTAAACTTATAGGCCTAGTGCCAAAAGTGTGGAAGCATGTATATAAGAAGGGTAATGTACATGAGAAACATTTCCAGGCACCAAATGCCAGCTGCTGTGGTGTCTACCTTTAAGGTAATATGTCATTTTCTCACATTAAACCTTTTAATATTATTGTTTGCACAAACAGCTAAACTCAAATTTCAGATGAGAACGTGGCTACACAAAATGATTATAATAATGTAGAATCATAATCACATTTTGTACCTGTGAAGTGGATATCCTGTGTAAACTTCTGCCATGGATTAAAGTTGTTTAAAGTTGCGTATATTAGTTAGATATTTTTATTTTTTCAGTAAGTTACACATATTCATTTAGACTTATTTTATTACTTTTTGAAATTGAAATCAGAAATATATTAAGTTAGGGTTGTATTTTACCCTATCACACAGCCAATTCTTTTAGTACTTATAGTACTACAATCCGGGAAAACAGTTGTTAGAACACTAATCACTCAGTGTTAAAATATGCGTCTATTTTACAATGCGTGTGTTTTTGACTGATGGCATGTTTTAATGAAACGACACTTGTTCTCAAACCTACCCTTCCCCACCCCCCTTTATCAATCAATGTTTGTAGAAGTGACCAACCCTGGCAAAATGTAGGTACACTCTAGTGTACCTATTGTGTACCTCATATGTATCAATATTTATCTAATATTCAAAGTTATTTTAGGTCATTGCTTACTGGTATCTATTTGTATCTACTCACTTTTGGCTGATTGTAATTGTCAACAATCTTGTATCTAATTATACCTTTTGACTTAGAATATTTTCACTTCACAGATACTAAAATATACCTATTTGGACATAAGATATTTCTTCTGCATAGATGTACGCTAAATATACCTATTTGGACTTAGATTATTTTTCTCTGCACTAAATGTATCTAAAATATACCTATTTTTTTTTGGACTAGAATATTTTTCTATTTGCTAGATGATATCTAAAATATACCTATTTGGACTTAGAATATTTTCACTTCACCTAGAGTGTTTCTAAAATATACCTTGTTTGGACTTAGAATATTTTCTCTGCACTAAATATGACCTAATTGGACTTAAATATTTTTCTATTTGCTAGATGTATCCAAAATATACCTATTTGGACTTAGAATATTTTCACTTTCAACTAGATGTAGTTAAAAATACCTATTTTGTACTTAGAATAATATTCACATCACCACAGAACCTAAAATTGAATATATTTTCACTTGTAATTTTTTTTTCACGCAGCGTTTATTTTCAATCTTGCATGGCTGTACAGTACAAACATTCAGGTAGTCAGTCTACAAGCTCAATCATCACTGTGTGTCAATGATATTTCCTTTATTGCAAACATCCATTATTGTATATCACTCATTGTACAATTATATGCTGTTTACAGTTTGTAATTTACTTCCTATGAATGATTAAACGGGACATTAATTTTATCAGCCTTTAAAAGTCTTAACCCCGATTGCAACTAAATTTCTGGGTTTTTTTTTTCTACAGAAAAGAACATCAGCAACATATTTTAATTTAAAAATTACAATAGGTGTTGGGATTCTGATTTCATGCTTAATGATAATGTGTTTTGTTTACTTGTTAAAAGCATACTCAATTGAAACAAATAACAACTCTATACAGAAAAAGAGGCCACAAAATGCTAGTGAAACATCAAAAATGTTACAGAATTTTCCCACCTTTGCAAACCGTGACGAATTTTCACTGGCGCATGACTGGAGAGAAAACACTTCATTTTGCGATCAAACCAAAAAAAATTAACATTTTTAAGACCCCCATTAGCAAGTGAAACAACTCTCCATCGCAGCTGGTTAGTATGTTTAATTAAATAATAACACTTGCAATTTTACAACCTACTCGCTAAAATTTAGCATTTCCGTCACCAAATCCCATAACTCAGTACTGCCAACATAATTGTTTTTCCTAACGTGCTACTACCGAGAGCCCGTCCTCCATATTCATAGCGTATGAAAGTATCTTTTATATTTTATTTTATTTCATGAGTTTTATCCAATTTTAACTTTATTATTAAATAAATTACGGTAAATGTAATTTAGATGTTAATTATTTACCTGATTTCCAGCATGTACAACACACATTTTTCGACCGATACAAATTCGCACTGAGTTGGAATGAGGCTGAGGTGACAAAGGTCTATATAAATTATTTGAAATCCGAAATCGTTGCCGGCCAACGGCCGCTGTAGCATGGGCCTGATGCCAGTGCCAAATGGCCTGATGCCAGTGCAAACCTGTCAAAAATGAACAAATCAGCTTAGTTCGATTCATTGCAGTGTTTGGATTAAAGACCAGTCGCGGAAAGAATTTCGTATTTGCCACCACCCGCAAACCTATGAATTCGCGGCAGCCTCAAAACCGTAATAAACTGCATGTTGAGTAATCATACCCTAGACTAGTCATAGCCTAGAGTGACATCGTCATGCTAGCTCAGTCCTCACCATCTGTTAAGTGTAAGTATTTTTTTTAAAAAAAAGGGTTAAAGTTTGTGATGGTCGAGGGCTAGCCTAGCTCATATTCTGATATAAAGCTGGACTGGAGTCATTGAGGTGTGGTGCATCTTGCTGCCACTCACAATAATTTTTCTCATTTTTACGAAATTAAATTAAAAAAAAAAAAAAAAAAAAAAATGATTTCCAAATATTTGTTAATTCTGTCGGGTAGTACTCCCTGGATCGAATGTTCAGCCTACTCAAACATCGTCAGACTCAAAAGCCGGGAGCGCGGGTTGACGTCACAAACGCGGTGAAAACAAGGGAAGCCCAGGGAATCGCCGAATCACGTGAAACAAACTGCGCAAATTGTACTTTCTTCTGGAAATTGCTTCTAAATTAATTATAATAAGTTGTGTATGTGGCACTATATTATCTCAATGAATGGGGAATATGGGGTTGGAGGGGCTAAAAGGAACATTAAAATTTAAAATAAGGAGAAAACTACAGTACCTTTCTTTGCTTTTGTGTTTGACAACAATCGGAGCTCGTTCAAAAGTTATGGTCGAAATGTCGCTCGCGACTTGAATTCTTGTGTTATTTCTTATGTATTTTATATTGTTCCCTCAGCTGGCGAATTGCAATCCTGAGGCGACCTTTTTCGACCAGAACTTTTGAACGTAAGCTCCGATTGTTTTCAAACAAAAAAGGTATTTTTTTTCCTTAATTTAATTTTAAAAGGCCTTTTTACGCCCCTCCAACCCCATACTCCCCATAATCAAAGAGTTCAATAATATTTTAATATGATGAGAATTAAGGAACTGCTTTTGTTGAAATTTTTTTTTTATGTTGTGTTCAAGACTGATAACCGGCACTCATTGCACTGGGGCGTTTCTTTTATGAGACATCCACCAAAACGAAACATTGCCACGAGACATGGGCGATCCAAGAATAATGTTATCATTTAACATGTTGTCAGCATGTGATTGATTTTTTAAAAAAAATTATTTGCTATGTTTGTCATCGTAAGCTGAGTATAAAACAATTTTTTCATTGTTGACAATATGTTGGCAACCATCGAAATGTGGATGGCCACCCACCCAACTTTGATTTAAAAGGGCCTAATTATTACTGCAGTTGCCTAAAATGTTGCAGCTGGGAAATGGTGTTTTTATCAAATGAGATACACTTTGGGAATATTTTTATGCAAAGATATTCAGAAAACTGCAAAAGTGGACTTTCCGCACTTACATTAATAATTTACGGTGGATTCTTTTAAGATTTTTTTATTACAAAGCCATCAACAAAATGTAACTTCTTTTTGAATCAGCCTGTAGAGCCTTGTTTATGTGTAATTAGATTTTGAGAACATCCTGGCAGGTATGATATTTATAAAATTTCCCTGGGATGGCCAGCCGCCGCACGCAAGTGTTGAAAAGAAAACCATGTGGGCTTGGCGCCACCAGACTCGAACCGGCAACCTCAATATTCCAGCATGGTGCTCTTACCAATGGAGCTAACAAACCAGGCTTGGCAGAGGAGCCTAGGTACGCATCTATAGGTGTTAGGACCTATAGGTGTTCATCAGTTCCTAGCCAATAGCATCAGAACAGTATATACGATTTATATATATGTTTTGAAATTTTAGGTAGACAAGGATTATGAGTTATCAGGTGAAGCGGAGCACTGATATGGGGAAGTAACAATGCACGAATCCCTAGGCCGGGTGAAGCCGAAGGCTGAACCCAGTATGGTATATTAGCGCATGGTAATTCCCGTATCAAGTGACGCTGGACGCTGAACCCGATACGATACCACTAAGTCTTAAAAATTATTTAAATATAACAAAACAATGCTCGTTTATAAAAACAAAATTTTTTTTTCCATAAAAAGGTATTATAAAACAAAAAAATCAATCCCAACGGTGGAAATGAATCAGGCGAGTATGCAGTCACCGACCTGATGTAACATATCGTTCGCGCTGAATATGCGCTCACTGTCCTGATACACAATATACCCAGTACGGCGGCAGGCGGTACCCCTTTGATTTTGATCTCCCTTATGGATAGATAAATAGTTATTAATCTTTCTCTGGAGATTGCCATCGCACGCAGTGTTTTTAAAAAAAAGTTTGCTTGTGTGGATTCGAACCGGCAACCTCTGCCTTAACACTCCTTGGTACAGGCAGGTAATCATCGGTACATCAGATAGGTACGATCCATATGTGTTTTGTTTAGGTGCATGACACTTGGAACACCAATAGGTTATAAATTAGGATACATTTTTAGGTACTTCTGGTATGCTATTTTAGGTCATCCAATAGCTACATTTTAGGTACATGATCACTTGTGACACCAATAGGTTAATTTAGATACAGTTTAGGTATACATCTGGTAGGTATATTTTAGGTACATCCAATAATACATTTTATTTACGGTACATGACCACTTTTGCACACCAATAGACCATATCGCTATCGGTAATATCCCAGAGGGCGCTACCGCCAAGCATGATTGGATCGAAAAAGGGGCAAACACAAACCCGGAAATGTCTATCTACGATCCGCCGCTGTTTTCCGCATCTAAACTACACAGGTATATATAACCGGAGTCGGCAGTCTGACAGATCCGGCGGCCTTACAGATCCTCCAAATTCTACAAATTTGATCACTAGAATAGATTCCTACACGTTGATAAATTAAAATACAATTTGATATTCACTCATGAGCCCTAATATTAAGGAAATATTGCTCTTGATTTTAAGCTACATTACGTGTTTCCGGAGAAATTTCTACGCGATAGCATGATAGTATCTTTTTTATTATTGATTGGCTTTGCCTCCTACTCCTCCTTATGGTCTATCGTATACTGGCCTATGTACAATCATGTGTGCGAAAATGGGGACCCCAATCTGAACGGCCTTTCACTGATTTACCCCACCCGAAAAAGGGGGAAAAGCCGGTGTAACAGCACCACCAAACAAGCTACTACAATAAAAAGCTAATAAAATAAATATTACAATCTGATATCATAATTTCAAGTTATAGCCCCATAACCCAGGGAAAACTGAGCCAATCTGTCATGTCTGTTTACTATCCTTTCTCTTTTAAGGGCTTTTAATTTCAAAGTACCTGATACTTCTGCTAGTTTCCTTATACTAGTAATTAATTTACGTTGGATATCTGCACGTTGTAAAAATATATTGCACAATGTCGAGCATGGCATTTTTAATTAAAACTAGCTTCGGACAGTGCACGGCCTTGTTAGTAAACTAACGTTTTCTATTTAATTTTCACGACTGACTTCGAAGTTTATTGCAGCTTTATGCTAATATTAATACGAATTTTTAAATACGTTAACACATCGCTTAAAGTCACATAATGTTATCCAATTATTACTTTAGCTTACTTTTCTTTACATAAACAGGGCATATACAATGACTAAGACCCTAATAATCCCACGCAGCTCCCACCAGCCTTAGGCACAATGATACTTTCTCAAAATATGCAGATGAAGCTTCGTTAAAAAGTGGTTAACACTAACAAAATTACCACGTATCTCTTCAGGATATCTCCGATCGTTATTACAACCAAGAACAGTACAAGGATCGCCATCACCTAACATGTGAAAAGTCCTAAAAGTAGTTGAAAAGTGTAAGGCTTTTAAGCCTTTTTCGCCGACAAATAATGTAAATGTTTCATGTAGTAGAGTGAGGTTAAAACCCTTCGAAACAACACGCTAAGATAGCGTCTTAAAAGTTGCTAAAAATTAATAATAAAAAAATACACATGATATATTCTTTAGGATATCTCCGATCATTATTACAACCAAAAGGTGATAAAAAAGGTCCTAAAAGTATTCATTTGAAAGAGTAAGATTTTTAAGCATTTCCAAGCACTTACGTAGTTCGGCTATGTAAACAAACGGGCTGCGAAAGTGTACACGGCCCGCGTGCGCGCTCTTGCCCCTTTTTCGGCCCCATGACGCATTGCGTTTCGATTAGCGATAACCTTATATTACAATTTAAGCTAAATTTTTTAGGTTACATGCTGGAGTATATTTTTAGGGTAACATGCCAGATAATACATTTTAGTATGACAACTTTTGGAACACCAATAGTAAATTTAGATACATTTTTAGGTAGCACATTCTGTATGTAGAATTTAGGTACAGCCCAATAGATACATTTAGTACAATGGCCACTTCTGAACTGCCAATAGTATACTTTAATACCTTTATAGGTTAAAGCCATGGAGTAGGTACACATTAGGTACATACACCTTACATTATTATATTTAGGTATATATTAGATACATATTAGGTACCTGTGCTTATTCAACAGTTCAAGGTAATGTACCTAATTTGTATCTAAAGTGTATCTATTTATCGTTCCAAAAGTGGGCACCTTGAATGTACATTTAGGTACATAATAGGTACATATTAGGTATATACCTAATTTGTACTATTTTGGCCAGGGAAGGATTTTGAGTACATGAGGTGGCTTAACATTGAATAGGGGAGAGGGGGGGAACATTTTTCAAAGATACGTGCATTATGTTCAAACCATTTTTTCCCGGATCGTGTGCTCGAAGTCTAAAAAAATCATATAAGTCATTTTTTGACCATAAAATGAAAACATAAAAGATATTAACACCAAATTTTGCACAATTACACACAATATAGTTCCTTTTGGATGTTGTGTTTGATACATAATATCTTGCTCGTCTTAGGGACAGTCACAAATAATTTCATATTGCATTTGGGCCCTATAAAGACACGATTAGGGCACTGCAGTGACTTAACGCAATATGACAAATCAAAAGCTACACCTTGCAATGACCCTCTTACAAAATCCTAATATTAAAAATTAAAGTAAAAAAAAGGAATGAGAGAGGCTCGAAATCACGACACGTGTTCCTATGCATTTGCTTGCAACTAACAGATTTACCGCTAAGCCATTTAGCTTAACTATTTCACCGGCAGGACTTTAAACAACCTCGCATTGTCCATAGCATTTTGATCATCATTGCCACAGACCAGTTCACTGTTATAATGCTAAGGTTATAAATGTGAACACTACAATGAGCCTAATTGTAAATTGTTTGCAATTTCCCAATTGAAACGTGGCCGTTCTTTGTACAGTTTTTACCGTCAAGTTTTAAATATTTGTCATGACTGGTTTTTTTTCCTTCTTTCCAATGGAAATTGTTTGCTGAAAACGCCTAAACTTTACATTCCTAAGCAGAAATTGGATGATTTCTGCCCCAGGTTGTCATCTCCCCAGTCATCATTTATCTCATTTAATATGGGAACCGGTTCGTCAGGGTTCAAATCATGAAATATTAGATCAATTTCTATGGTAAAATGTTCAACCTTTACCATTTTAAACTTATTGTAAGTTACATTCCATTCCCGATCCCAAAATCAATAGAGTTGTCAGTAGGCGAATCGGATAAGAGGCGGACTCATGAATAAACTATCATGGGTTCGAACACCGCTGATGCCTTATTTTTTTAATATTTTTTGGGTGTTAAACAGAGTGAGGAGCGAGCGAGTGAGTGAATGGGTGTGAGTGAGTGTGTGAGTGAGTGAGTTAGTGATGGAGTGAGTGAGTGTGTTTGTGGTGTATATAATGCATTATTACCTGTTGTCTGTTTGCAATGAATTCCAAGTGCAACAGTAATTTATTATTTTTGTGTCTCTTTTTTCTTTCCTTCAATGTATAGAAGATATTTCATTAATAGTAATATAATAAGCCTAAATACTATTTCATTTCATTGAATAAAAACGCAACTCCATTTCACACTTTCTTTAGTTTCTCTTGCTCCTTTCTTATATGGCCGTTGGTGCATGCTGCCTGCAACGTCATCTTTTATTCTTTGTCCTTTCTTTTATGATGATTGCAATCAGTATGGAGCTGATGTAATGGTCTGGTCAGTATGTTCTTGAGGTATTGCATATAGCCATCCTAATAACCCCGTTCTTGGAATTCAATCAAAAGTTCTCTTGATAATCTGATGAAGAATCGCAAGGTTGTCGTGTTTTTTGCGGCTCATAGAACTGTCGGGGTTTGTCCCTAACGTTTTTTGCAAAGTATTCCATGCATGTCACATTCGTCGGCACTTATACATTTGCCGTACCCTAATTTAGAAAAATTTGTATGACTCTAGAACATTTCAATCAAAAGACCTCACACGCAACGAAATGAACAAGTACAAATTGAAGTCTTTTAAGTTAAAACTTTCTTAAAATTCCTTCCTATTCTAACGTGACAATCGGCTAAAACTGTATAAATCCAACACGGACAGTTATTTTCAGTGCCATTTTTCCTAAAGAGGTTCCCATATTGTTAACATCTTTCGGGAGTAAAAAGCATAAGGTATTATTATTCTTTGCTGAAATTTGGTTTTAAATATCTGTATCCAATAAATGTTATGACCAAAACTAAATTAGATGAAATATTTTTGCATTTCGCTACAGACCTCCGGGAAAAAAAGTTGTTAGAACCCTAAATCACTCATGTTAAAATTGCGTCCTTTTTTTAACATGTAGTTGTTTTTGACTGAATGGCATGTTTTAAAGGAATACGAGAACTTGTTCTCTAAAACCTCCCTTCCCCCACCCCTATCAATCAATGT
>JAMKCH010036349.1:0-31224 GCA_023653785.1 Ophioderma brevispina
AAAGGGCACACACACAACAAATAGTTATGGGAGTCCATGGGCCTTCAATCGATTTGATGGTGTCTGCATAGATGTAGAGTTTGAGATCCAAGTAAGTGACGGACTTTTTGGTGATGAGATGTTCCAACGTCCAAAAAAGGACATTTAGGGGGGAATTAGGTCCATTGTTTCCAAAAAAGTCACTTTTATGTAAGATCCGCACCCCGGTAAAAAATCCTGCGTACTGCCCGGAAACCCGCGACTACCCACTAGAAATCACCAAGACCGCCAACGCCAATCAAAGAATTGCTCGCGTAGGCAAGAACTAGCACTCAAGAACATTGACCGGTTTTCGTTATTTTATATTCAGCTAATTCCTTCAATACAAAAATGTACTGGTCTCCCAGGAGGCCCCGATAAAGCATACAATAATTACAGTAATGATTACAAAAGAAATGCATTATATATACATGAACATGGAATAAACTGTAAGCATGATTTAAACATGCAATTTTATACAACAATACAAATAGCAGTTATAGAGCAATTACATTTTTGAATTCATTCAGGCTCATAGATTCAAAATTGGTACGGATGTTGGACGAAAGATTATTCCATAATTTTGCTGCTCTAACCTTGACTGTTCTTTTTGCCAGGAACAATATTCCATGAAGGAATGAGCAAGGTGTTTTTTGAGTTTGGCCTCTAAATCCTTTGTGTGACACTGAATGAGTAAGGTAAAACCGGTGAACTATATACAGGAAGCTATATGTTTGAGACACTTGAAGACGACGATAAGTAACTGATAATCCCACCTATTACCAAGTTGATTATCCCAATGACCTAATGGTTTATTCCAATCAAGATCTTTCATCATTTATCTACTGTGTTCTGATTAGGCTAAAAGGAGAACACGAGCAAGCCTGTTTTGCAAGACTTGCAGTTTGTGATGGTTATAAGCATTGCAATTTGACCAAACAGAACTACAATAGGAAAAACAGAGAGCTTTTTGCCCCCAGCAATACTGACAGTACTAGAAGGAAGAAAGTATTTAACTCTGCGAATTACACCAATACGCTTTGACACATTAGAAGATACATATTGCACATGTTCATTCCACGAAAGTTGTGGATCAAGAACAACAACCTAAAAATATTTATATTTATAACCCTCTCAACTGCTTCATTAACGTAAACAAGAGAAATATTCTTATAAAATTTGTTTAAGATGCATGGTGACGCCAATATAAAGAGCTTAGTTTTCTTAATATTTAGGGTGAGTTTGTTGGATTTGAACCAACTAGCTATACTGTCGAAGTTTGTACTTAGGTCAGTTTGTAAGGAAATTGGGTCATTGAATAAATAAGAGGTTGTCATCTGCATACATAATACACTTACAATTAACAGGAACTTAGAAAGAGAAATTAACAAAAAAATATAATGAATGTAATGACCAAAATGGACCCTGTGGGATTCCCAACATCAATTGTTCATGAAATCAGAAAGGGTAGAATTTAGAATTGATTAAATTAAACAGCTTGTGATCTACCACTAAGAATGACTGAAACCATTTTAGTGCGCCACTAGTGATACCGTAAGACTTTAATTTACTTAAAAGAAGGAGGTGGTTTAAAAGTGTCAAATGCCTTCTTCAGATCTAAAAAGATAGACCAGTTACTTTCCATTATGCATATACTAAGAATATAGCCCGGTAAATCTTCTTAAGAGCAGTATTGTACATGATTAGTTCTGAAACCAGACTGGCATGGATTCAAATATGTTGCAAGTACGCTAGTCATACAGCTGATTATGTACAGCACGTTCTAAGATCTTAGATAAAATGGGAAGAACAGATATAGGTCGGTAATGCTCACATCACTTTGTCACCCATCCTTGAATTAGGTGTAACTTAGCTGTCTTCATCAGAGGGGGAAAAGACTTGAAGTTGAACAGTAGACGGATTACAAATATTGCAAGGGGGTGGACAAATGATTGGTTGCAGCTAGTTAAGAAAAAGCTTAGTACAAATATGTCTGATGCCAGTAGGATTTTTATTAGAAACACTACAAAATCTGGTCAAAAACAAATCAGGAGTGATAATATTCAAACTGAAAATTTTTCATAATCCTTGTACTTAAAGGGACATGGCTCTAGACTGTATCACAATTTACAGCCATCCTTAAATTTATAGCAGAGATTGTTCCTATGGTGGTGAAGAACTATAAAATGTTAGCCAGCGTCTTACCACTGAAGTGAAAACATTTCCTGTGTGTAAGTTACTGAGATGATTGATTTCCTAGGTATTTCATTCTTAATTTACTCCATAATGTCTTAGACTAATTAATATTCCCTAATAGCAAGTAGGACAGTAGTTTTCTTCAAAGTCCCGTTTAGTTATTCACTTGATTTTTAATGGCCTAGCCTAATCCAAGTCTTGAGGGTTATTCGTTTTATAAGCCTTAGAAAAGGAATAGTCCCTAACTGCTAAAATGTTCTAATTTTACCAGACTTTACCTTCTTAAATTACGGAAACCCCAATTTTAAAATAATCTTACGTTTATTACCTAGTACTAAATAAACAATTACAATTGGAAGCAGAAAAAAGGTTAATTAAAAATAAAAGTTTTTTTGCTAAAAATTAATACTACACATTTTGAAAAAAGGTAGTATTGTATAACGCTGACGTCATTATATTTTCCCTAATAGGTACGTTCTTTTGTAACTTACATATTTTTATGTAAGAATACTAACACTGAAAACCGTTTTTTACCTATAAAATTGTGTAATATAAACGTCGTAAGTCAACGTCTTTTCCCCTGATTTGATTGATGTTTGGTTTAATTTGAAAACAAAGTAGCACACACACACCTAATATCTATATTTAATTTTAAGCATCTGCTATCAGTAAAACCATTTAGTGTAGTGTGATAAGGTTTAGGACTGTAATCTTAAGGCCCTGGTTCAAATCTATGTAAGTTCATGTATTAAGTTTAATATTCATATGATGATAAGTAATTGGTGACATTAAAATGTGTACATTACCATATAAAAACAAAGTGTATACACTGGGTTTAAATCTTTATTTCTCACGTTTTCCCTTTGTTTTATTGCCTTTTTTTCTTTTTTTCTCACAATTGTTAGCCCTGAAATATAACTTTTTTTATCAACCAACCACGGGTCACGTAAATTACAACGTTTGTATGATGCACAGCTCCAACTCAACATTTGGTCGAGGATAGGGGGTGGGGGTGTAATCCTTTTAATTCTTAATATTGTTTAAACAATTAAGTCAAAAACCAACAATAAACTTTGCATCTGAGTTTTACGCCGTAAGTTTACGTTCCCTGCAGTGGGTTTGTAATTTTACGGCTCCAGTTATTTTAAGTTCTTCATGTAGTGAGTCCCAGCTGCAGTAAAATGCCTGTTTTTGTTTTACAGGTTTATTTTTTTAATAACAGTGTATCATAGAAAGTTGTTTAATATATTCACTTATTTTATCCAGTCAGGAATTTCCTGACCCCTTGATCCTTTTCTCCTTAACTGGGCAATGTAAATCGCAGCATGACTCAAACATTTCCCTCGAAAAGATTGTAGGCATTGTCAACATTATTAACGCAGTTATTAATCTTATCCCAACTTGTTTTCTTATAGTATCATAAATTAATCTGGCATTAAGTTCTTCAAACCTCTATACTTTATTTTTCTTAGGTTGCACCTTACTTTCTTAATTTTACCGACTACAGAAATCAAATTGTGGATCCCTAAAATCCTAATTAGGACCCCAGAAGAAGAGATTTTTATCTGTCTTTGAGACAAAAAGCTAAATCTATATAAGTCTTTGTTTCTTCATTTATCCCTTATATAGTCTAATAATTGATTCCATATTACTGTACTTTTATTTGAGTTAGTTTTTACTTATCCACATTAAGTCACCAACAACTATTGACAATCATCATAACTGTAGTACAGTTTTGAAAGTATAATCTAATTTTGTTCAATTGTAATCAACTCTAGAGTTTGGGGGTCTATATATACAGTGCCAGGATGAAGTTTTTGGCTGTGTGGCAAATTAGTTCTATCCCAGAGTGGCTCAACACAGGTGTTATGTAATCAGATTTAAGCTTTAAAACATGCCATCTCGTAATAACATAAATAACCACCATGTTCCATGTCTTTCCTGTCATCCTACATCGATGTAACATCAATGCTACACTCCACTGTCTTAATCCATCATCTAACCAGTCTCAGTTATAATAAAACATCTATCTTAGTATGCTGAAGTAAATTCTAACATACTCAACTTTATTACGTAAGCTAAACGGACATTAGATGGGCCTATTTTAAAACCTTTCCTCATTGGCACATTGAAATCAATAAACGTTCCCTAAGGGAGTTGTTTTCATTATTTAACGCGCCAGGGGGGATTGGTATGAAATCGGGGTGGGACACGAATGTTTTTTAACATTGATGGGGGGACACAAATTTTTTGTGACAGAGACGGGTGGACAAAAACGAAATTTTTGTTAACGGTCCATCCTAAAAACTAGAATCTGTGATGATTTGAAAAATGAAATTGTGTTTGTTATGAAACTAAATACAAATTTGTTTTTCATTCAACAATTTGAATAAAGACTGATCTCATAAAAAGAAAACCTATTAAGAGGTTATGGTGTAAATAGGCTAAAGATGCTATCTATAGACTATGAAAAGGCAAGCTAAATTTGTAGGTAAATCTGTTTAAACTCAGGTGTATAACTTTCAAAAATATAATATCATCCTGGACGTTGTAGATCTGTATAAGTTTTTAAATGCACTGTCTACAAAATATCACCATTAATGTTTTTCACATACAAGAGAACAAAAAGACAAACCCATGATTGTAAAACATGAATGAATACAATCTTTTTTTATTAAGTTAAGTAATGTTATGCATTTCAAGACCTTACATAACCCGGTTGTTACAACACTGTAGCTTTTCATATAATGCATCATATGACAGAAAACTTCCTGCATAATTATAAAGTTGTTATTTTTTGACTGCCCATTGCCCCAATTTTAAGTGGCGTGTATATAACTTTACAGATAATGAATGGTAAAACATTAACACTTTTGATATTAACATAGCACAACGGGAAATTTTTTATTTAAGTAAAAAAAGGGTAAAGTGTCGTGCGATCAAGACTCGGTTGTCGCATAGTGCCCTCTCTCTTTCTTACGTTTGGCCAAGCTCCTCCATATATTTTTTGCTGTTGGGGGGGTTCGCCACTCCTCCGCACATCGCCGAGTCTTTTTACCTCCCACATTGAATATGCTGGTAAGTGTTACCCATATAGTAATTGAGGTAAAGCGCTCTACTCAAGGGCAGACACGTTGGCTCCGTGGACTCGAACCAATGACCTTTATCAATACTTACTGCCCTTGTATTTGTATCCATGCTGGATCCATGCTCACCCATAGGCCAGATCAAAATTAAATCATAGCATTAAATATAAAAGGTGATATGAAAAGGTGGCATATCATGGACAAGAATTATAAAATAAATGATTTTTGGGGTGTGGCGTATCACAATATAGCAAAATAAAAGTATTCCATCTGGAATCTCCTCGGGTTGCACGATTTAACAATCGTACAAACACCGGCAAATTCAGACTGATATAATAAAAAAATGGTATTGATATCATCCTGCTAGCATCTTAAAGAGGTCCATGGCCCGATCCTACTAGCCTCGTGCCCATAACCCCAGATTTTAACCGAGAATGTTCCAATTTTTGGTATCAGAAGAAAAGCTACGATTTTCCTCATTTAACCACCCTGTGAAACCTTAGGCTAAAGGATGTTTGGTTGGTAGAGTTACCTGGGTCCGCCTGCGTGACTCCTATCTGAGACGAATGCAATGCTGTCGTTGATTAATTTCGACTTGCGAGACTACCCAAACTACTCACGAGTTTGAATCATCCAATGCAAAAATCGAAATTTCTGCAACTTTAACCATATTTACAAAAATTCTAGAGGGTGTCCACGACAGATTATGTCAACCATTTGATGTAGAATATGTTCTTTAGATATGCCAGTTTTGTTTTCAGTGACACCCCTAGGTTTTAATGGCATTTAAATTTTGCCTGCATCATTTTAGGTGTAAGCAGTGGTGTATTTGTAAGCAAAATTGGCGCTGTCCGATTTCAACTACCCGTGTTGCCAAGTGGAATCGTTGTTTACACGATTGTAACGTGTACACTGCACTGTTACATGGATGTATCGTTTTCCAGTATTGTGTTGTAACACCCTTCCTTTAGGGATATTTACGCGACCGTAGCGTATACCCGGGTACGGGACACATAATGAAATGGGAAGGGTGTAAGGCTGGCGCTTCCAAACACTGGTGGCATTCGGGACAGACGACTCAAAACAATAGAGGTTCTTTGGGTGAAAATTTTCAAAATTTTCTCACAAAAAGGGGGTCTTTTAGGTGACAGTGGTAAACTGTCCAAAAATGGGCTTTGGGTGAACATTTTCAAAATACGTGGGGTTTCTTTGGGTGATCATTTTCAAAATACATTGGGTTTGGTGACAGCGGTTGCTGTGAAAATTGGGTCTTAACTCTTTGCGTGCGTCAGGCGAGTATCCTGCTCAAAGATGAAATTGTCAAATTTTTGTCTTTTCTTGTTATAAACATTTCCAATTTTAATTTTCATGATGCGTAAACATGCATTTAAATGAGTCAAAAGAAGGACATAGCCTTTGTTGTTCGTTTTTTTTTAGATGGCATCCCAATGACATACAAATATTTGGAAAGCAATCCGAAGCCACTAGTGACTTATGTGTTATGACTTATCAGCATGCGCAGCGTGCAAATGTTAACAGCTTAACATACTCGTCATCCACGATGGGAAGGCCCCCGTATGGTAGTTATTACCGGCAATATGGTGCATCTCATGCCCTTCATGTCAATAATTTTCTGGGTCCCTACTTGATTATAGTGTGCAACTTGTCAAAATAATAACCTTCCACCAAATTAAAATTATTCGGATGTCAGCCGGCAAGGGGAAACTCCGTGAGCTTAAAGTTTTGGACACGAAATCAAATAGGATGTTTGTTTGTTTTTTGACCCCAAAACACAAAATGTGAAGAATGTCATCTGTGATTTGGTCAGAAATTATGCGTGAGGTAATTCATACGGTTTGGCAAATAATTTCCAAGAATACCAATCAAAGTCGTCCTCAATGGCAGGCAATACAACAATGGCCAAACATGACCGATATATTAATACTAGAGGGGTCAAGCAAGAACAGGAGACCAATATGCCTAAAATTGTCTTCAATCATAGCCGGTGTGGTTGCGGTATAGTGTGGCCACTGTGTCACCTTCTTCATCAGTGATCGCCCCGGTGATCGCTTCTTTTCATCATGAACCGTTTTGAAACTAATCATAGTCTATCATGTATCTAGTCCGGGCCCCATAGATGACAACGGAATAAAGCGTGAACTAATTGTTCGTGAAAGTCAACTGAATCGATTGGCCCTATTGTTCACCATTGTCCCCGGACTGTGAGCCCGGAGGACGAAATCTCCTGCCCACAACGGTCCTGTTTTCAGTGATCACTCTCACATCCCGTTTCCTCAGCGCGCGGGAGACCGCGCGCACTCGGGCCTCCCCAATAGTCACATAATAGCAAGCAACTCTTTTGTCCTCTTCCAAAGCCAGGTGGCATTTCTTTCCAATAGGAGTAACTCTTTGTAAGTAAAGTATCGTCATGTTATGTAAGCACGGTCACGGATTCGGGTCAATATAGTTATAAAAGAAACTCAGGACTGTCACCATACATAGCATTGTTATGCGCTTCCCGACACTACAGTGCAATACCACGTACTGTCAAAATGTCACTTGTTTTGTGCCATGTTACTAAGTCTAAGCCACATAGAGTCACGCATCCCCCCTATTTGGAAGTTATGAGTAAAATGTGCCCCCATTTTGGCGACCAATATTAATTTTAACCCAGTACTCTAATAGGACTTACAAAATCACGTTTTTATAGCTCTCACCTCAAAACGGATTGACATAATATCGCCGTAGAAACTTTACAGTGTAGTTTTTTGGGTGAAAGCCAATCTATCAAGATGAAAACTTTCAAATACTTAATCGGGCCGATATCCTCCTTTTAATTAGGCCATTCCATTACTACCAACTTTTCCAATTGCTTGTTTGTATTGATCTTTATTACTTAGAAAGGAATGTCACATGTTAAACGCGACTCCTAACGTCAAAGACCTGATAAGTGAAGTGCTCCCACAGTGCTCTGTCACTGAAAAATAGATCATTTTTGGCCTCAAGCAAAGAATATTAAAGTTCATAATAGTTTCATCTTCTTCAAGATAATAGATAACTGAGAGCTCTCTGAAGGCAACTAAAATCTACTAAAAACCCAAGAGCTTCCGGGGGCCCCAGCCCCCTGGACCACCAATCAGGGGCCAAAAGTGGAATCCCTT
Organism: Ophioderma brevispina; assembly: GCA_023653785.1. Lineage (NCBI taxonomy): Eukaryota > Metazoa > Echinodermata > Ophiuroidea > Amphilepidida > Ophiodermatidae > Ophioderma > Ophioderma brevispina. The sequence goes on from JAMKCH010036349.1 coordinate 8,462, forward strand.
TACCCCACCCATTATTGCTTCCGCTACGCGGTATGTGGGCACAAATTTACATCTTCACCATCTTACTACCAACTTTTCCAATTGCGTGTATTGATCTTAATTACTTGAGAAAGCATGTCACAATATTCCTTGCCAACCAACCACTATATATGTTTACGGTATTCACAATATGTCAAAGACACTGATCCAGTGGCAGAGTTCTCTGACAGGCCTTCGTCACTAAACATAAAGAACGTTTTGGCCTAAGTAAAGCAAATAATCTTGATTAAAAAATAATTCATCTCCCTCAAATAATGAGATAAACTGCTAGCTCGTCTGAGGCACTCAAACATGTTAAAACCCAAGAGCTCCAGGGGGCTCCGCCCCCTGTATCCCCGTCAGGAACCCAAAAGCGGGACCCTGTACCCCACCCATTATTATCATGCTATGCGCTCAGGCACCACTTTATACTCTTGTCCTAGGCCCCCACACCCTACCTGAGCACCGGACAAAACATGCAGACCTTTTGGTTACAATTCGCTAACAGTGGCCGATGTTGTAAACATTTAGGATCATTTTGACAAAAATGCAGATAGATAGGCCCCTCTAACACTATTACGGCCCACAATATCATGATTTCTACATTTCCTTGACAGTAAAGAATCAGTAAAAGAGTCATCACACGAATATTTTATTGTGTGATATTGGTTGGACGTCTCATGGACTGCCTAAGGTCAGAAATACCTTTCAAACACAATAAATGAGCCTTGTGCACAAGTGCTCGAATTTATATATAAACAGTTTTAAGTCCTGAGCTCTTTCTTGATTTGGTTCAAGAATTTTGGTATGTCCAAAACAAATTAAATATACACAATTAGTTAAACGATTACTTATGGTTTACTAGTGTCCTGTGTTGAACGCGTTGCAGTTCACGATGGATATGTCATCACAGCCGAAGACTCCAAAATGACAGCGCACAGTTTCATACAAATCTCAGGTAATAATTCCAAGCGAATCTTCTCAGTCCTGAAGGTAATCTTTCCAGCATTCAAGACGACAAGGTAAATTAAGTCCTCGACGATAATACAATTAAATCCACAGTATCATCCATATAATCCCACGATTTCTACTGTCCTATTTGAATCCTATTTTAGCCCCAGCACTTTCGGTTTTCACAATGACATAGAATAATTACAGCAACTCTGCATCACAGGAATTAAAATATAAAATCCTTCACTGTGTGGAGCTCAAATCTACCATTAAATTGTAGATAAACTAGCCTCATCCATACTGTATGCTGACCAACTCTGACAGAGAGTCCTTTCCATTTGATAGTCTTTAACTTCTCACAGATAGATTCCCCCTTTCTAACAATAATCTTACTCATCCTCATTCATAAAACTGACCCTGCACATCAAATCATATTTCACAATCTAAATTACATCATTTCATATATATAACTTTGTTGGGTAATTCCCTATGTTCTGCAATATTTTGATCTCAACATAAACAAGTTTCTAAGTTACTAAGTTTAACATCTTGGGTGAATTCCCCGCCCATTACCCTTATTGTGCAATCTAAACAGGTTCACGTTAGCACAACAAACTAGGGGATTCCCCTTTCTCTCTTTTATAGTAAACAAAATACTTTTCCCCCGTGAGAAATCTCTCTCCAAATAAAATTGAGAAAATAATATTTTTAAAAGTTTAATCAGAAAACTGGCGGCCATAAACATCCTCCCCCTTAAAAAGAAATTTTGAAATTAAATGAAATTTTCTAAAATCTGGCTTTATACCTTTAACCATTTGTGGTTAACTTCAAAAAAGGTAAAAAAAATAAAAGTTGTCATTTTTTTACACTTTTATAATGTTCTTATGCATTGCGCCTTCGTCCCTATATTACATAAATTGCAATACTAAATTCCTGAACAAAATTTACGTAACTCTGGACAAGGCATCTGCAAGACATTATCTTTTCCTTTGATATGTCTAGATCCAGATTGTGATTCGTGTAGAGTAACTCCACCCTGACAAGTCTCTGATTTCTGTTTTTCATCTTGTGGATGAAAATCAAAAAGATTGTGATCCGTGTACCTAGAACTGGTTCAGTGTTTTACCAGTAACTTCAAACTTTTGCAATGACAGTAGCAAGGCAAGGCTTCTTTCTCTTTTGTTGAGTAGTTTTTTTCTGATGTTTGTCCAACTTCTTAAAAAGACATACAGGATTATCTACATCATTTTCCTCTGCTTGCATGAACTCCACCACAGCTACATGACTGGCACAACTGCCAACTTGAATTGTTTCTGAAATCCTGGCGCAATCAAAACTGGCGCATTCATCAAAAGTTTGATTTCGCACAACTGCTTTTGCATTGCTCTGACCAAACAAAATTTTTGCGTTTTTCTTCTTCAGGTTGGGTCAGCCGGACACCAATTTCTAGAATTTGGCAGTATTTTTCTGTAATACCCTACCATACCTAAGAATCTCATGAGATCTCTTTTTTGACTTTGTGGTGTGGGGAATTCCTCAATTGCTTCATCAACTTTTGCATGATTGGCCTAATATTGCCCTTGTCCCTACAAACATGCCTAATTATGTGACACTTGCATGGCAAAATTCACTTTTCAACCAGATTCACAGTTAAACCTGCCTGAGATAATTTCTCAATAGCGGATGGAGCTGTCTCATGTTTTCTTTTTCTTCCTATGTTTCACTGTACACAAGAGACATCGACAATAATGCTTCACAAATTATTTATTGTCTGAACTACTCTGTTCACTAATCTCTGAAATGTTTGCATTGCATGCAGAATTTTTTGAGACCAAATGCCATTTCTTTGTATTGGTATAGCCATCGGGCGTACAAAACGCTGAAATGTCTTTTTTGGCAAGGTCAGTGAGAGGGAATTTGCAATACCCCTTCAACAAATCAAATTTGCTAACAAATTGCATTTCAACTCTATCTATGGCAAATCATCAATCCGTGGGATCCGATATCTGAGTCGGTTTGGACCAGAGGTTTTTTTTTTTTTTGACTTTTCGAAATCTGTGACAAAACGAATGAAACCATCAGGTTTGGGGAACCAGAATACATGGGAACTCCATTCACTATTGCTTTGCTCTACTATTCCATTGTCCTAACCTGTATTTCACCTCATTCCTTGATCTGTTGCAACTTGATTTGGCTTCACCCTAAAGGATGTTGCGTACATGCTCGAGTCCCCTACATCTATGTCATGGGTTATGACATTGTGTTCACTGGGTACAATCAAGGAAATATTTTTTGTCCCCTCTTGAATTTACTCTTTCAATTCACCTTGTTGTCTTTCTGGGAGATGGCCTAATTTCTTGTCAAATTGGCAAGTTGGTCAGAGTTTTGCAATTTGACACCCCTAACATTTTTCTGTGTTTACAGTGCTATTTTGTTTCCCGTTTCTGACTCTGTGATGTCACATTTGTACACTCATCACTAACTCTGGATGAAACCCACACTCAGGCTTAACATTATCATCTCTCTCATTATACTCTTTGAGGCATATGTGGTACATATGTCGCTTTTACGTCTACCGGTGTTTTTTATCACATAGTCAAGGTCTCCCACTTTGTTCTCAATCTCATATGGTCCCAGAACTTGGCTTGCAAGGATTCCCGTGATGGAAAAATGCCCAGAACTTTGCACCCCGTCCCGCCTGAAATCTCTGCTCCTGGCACCTTTAGTCATACGCATGTTTTCATTTTTGCCTGGCTCTGGTTTGAGTTTTGTTTGGCATTCTGTTCTGTGGCTCTTTGGAGCCTTGTCTGAAATTGAGACACATAGTCCCTACAAATTCACATCAGGATCTTCACACACCACTTTACTTTCAGTAGTTTCAATGGCCCCCTAACTTTGTGACCACAACCAAACCACTCAAGAGGTGACTGAAATCCTAAGACCTTGTAACGCCATCCCCTGTAGCAAATCACAGGAGATGAACTCCCCCTCATTCCCAATCCCCTCAATCACAACATATTTTGATCATTGTTTTCAATGTTTGTGGTACCTTTCTAGGGCCCCCCTGGGATTCTGGGTGTATGCTGAAAACTGTACTGGGAAATTCCCAACGGTCCTTACTTGTTTGGAACAAACCTGACATGAAATTTGCATCCTTGATTCAGACTGAATTGATTTATGGTAGGCCTACTAGGGTGAAAATTTGTTATGCTTCACTATACTTCTGTGCCCTAATGTTCTCAAGGGTATAAGGCCTCGGGGAATCTTTGTGGAAGCACACCTATGTGCAGTATACTTTGAGTTTTTCCTGACATTGGTCTTTGAAGTGGTCCCACGCAATCTATTAACACCCTACTCAATGGCGCATCAATGCTTGTATTGTTGCAGGGAGAGTAGGAATTTTCTGATTGGGCTTTGCCCACCATTTGACATGTATGTGTGACAAGTCTTACTCAGACACATCTTTTCTGAGTGTAGGCCACCAAAAATGACTCCTAATTCATGTCATGTGTTTTTCTCACACCTAGTGTCCTGCCATGGGACTATTGTGGGCTATGCCTATCACTCTTGCCCTATTGATACCTTTGGCACTACAATTTATGCAAGACCTTCCATTCCTTCATCTACCGTGCTCGGTGGCCCGCCATTTTTCTCATGTCAGGAATCACCATTTTTGCTTGTAGAAACATGCAGGAGTTTGCTCGGCTTCCTGTTGCGGGACAATGCCCTCCTCCCCTATTTCCTATGTCTGGGTCGTTGTGCTGCCGTTTTACCATACCACTTGTCATGGCTTCAAAGGTCTACCTTTAACAGTCCCTAAGTCCTATCATGCTCATGGCTGGATTTTCAATTGTTTTTACCAGCTTGTCACTTTGTGTGTGCTCATGGCTGGATTTTCACTAACGGGATTTAGGCTCCCCTGAAGAGGGAGATGACTCCAATTCCTCATTTGAGTAGAAAAGTATCCTCTAAATTGGGGACCAAGTCATCTTCGACGCCTTCCTATATGTGTTAGTATTTTGACTCATCTCCTGCTCACTGTTTTCCTGTGAGGCTTTTCGGTCATAAGTGACCAGTTACTCCTGCACATGCTGGAAAATTTTCGGTTTCCTCATCAATTTATCACTGTACAGGGCACCTGGAAACTAGGGATCTGGAGTACTTTTCCCCCTGCCAAATCATTCCATAACAACATGGATACCCCTTTACTGTATTCTTGTCTAACACCAATGTGACAGTTTCCAGAAACCAAGTCTGATTTCAAATTCATTTTGTGAAAGAGGGTACACTAATACAATCCAACCTTCCCCCTTATCACTGCACTATTTCCTGTGGAACTCCCTCAATATCAAATGAGTGCATCTTCCAATATCATGTGACTTGCGCGCAGCTCGTGTCCTGCATGATTCTAATGGGTTTGGATCTAAACTCTCACCTAAAGTGACACAAATCCCTCCAAACAAAAGGCTTAAATCATCCCTTACTTTTTTTGCTGTGTCAATTCCCTTTGGGGATTGTCTTGTTTCTTAAACAGAAGAATGACTTTTGACCTCAAAGTAACTGCACAACCTAGTGGGTTTGACTCACTTTTGGCGTTCTCCATTTTGGGTGGAGTTGCCATGTATCTCCCAACACCTTGAATTTGTATGTCCTGGCTTCTTACAGTGAGTGCATGTGAACTGTGATTTTGGGTCCCATCCCATACTTTTTGATTAGCACATTACTTCTTTACTCTTCCCCTTCTCCCCCCCTTTTTTCATGGGAACCTACTGGGAATTTCCCCTCCTGAGTGCTACCATGACGCTTTGTTAGTACCCGCTTATTGTTGTAACTTGTTGTACCTAGTAAATTCTTGGCTAGGCCTACTAGTAGGACTTAATTTGTGGTGTCTGCATAATCGTCGGCCCTTACGGCTGCTTCACGCAAACTGTCAATTTTGTTTTTCCATCCATATGGGGTTTGAATATCTGGATGTAGACAAAACTGTTTGAACTCTTCAACTAACATCAACTCCCTAAGTTGACCAAATTTTTGCCCGACTTCTTTTGAGAGAAGCCAGGATTCAAACATTTGTTCCTTACGCGGGCGCAATTTCCAACATGGGTCGGGTCATCCTTTTTCTGACAAGACCCTGGAATTTGTGTCCTATCTGCCGCCTCTGGCACCAATTCATATTCTTTAAGCACTGCCTGCTTAACCTCGGCATAATCACTACAATCTTCTAAATGACTGGCCGAAATATTTCTCGGGCTTTAGAACACTGACTGTAGCAACAAGGTCCAAGATTCCTGTCGCCAATTTCAACTACTTTGGCATTTTCTCAAGTGTAGAAGTATTTGTCTACTTCTGTTTCTGAAAGTTTGGACCCAGTCGATATTTTTCGCCGCATCACACCCAGAGGGCTGGAAGAGTCTGATGAGCTACTTGTTGTTTCAAATTTTTTAACTCTATCTGAGCTTCAAGCTCTTTCCTTTTTCATATCCATTTGCTGTTGTAACTCCATCTCTTTTTGTTTGCATATCTTTTGTATTGCTTTGCATTTTCTTTTTCTAGTCAATTTTCCTTCTTTTTTGTTTTTGGTCCATTTCTTTCTGTTTTGTTCCATTTCCAATCCATCTTTTTCAATTCTATCTCTAATTCCCTTGGAATTTCAATTTACTTTTTAATTTTTGATTTTTTAAATTCATTTATACATTTCGTTTTCTATCTTTCCAAATATGAACTATCCCAAACATCTTCCTGGACAACTTAACTTTTCAATCAATTATTCTTGTGACTTGCTTTCCTCATAGCATGTTTTGCCTCAAGTCGTAATGCTTAGCTAGTTTCATTAACTCACAGTGCTTATCTCATCTCATCAAACTTCTCCCCAAGTTAAATTTGCCCATGACACTTCTGGATCAAACTACTCCATTGTGATTGTACACTACAACAATATACTAAGTGGAAAACCAACTGCACTGGTAGTACATGTAAACCAAAATTTGATGTTAGCCAAAAAATGTGCATCAATGGTTTACAATAATTTAAACACTTTTTTGGGTGTTTAAATTTTGAACAAATAAGGCTCAAATTTATCTAATTTCAATGCCCGAAGGCGAAGCCCCCAATTCTGTTATGACAGTCTCATGGACGCCTAAGGTCAGAAATACTTCAAACACAATCAATGATCCTTGTGCACAAGGTGATCTGAAATTATATATATAACAGTTTTAATGATCTTTACTGATTTGGTTCAAGAATTTGGTATTTCCAAAACAAATTAACATATACACAATTAGTTAAAGTACTTATGGTTTACTAGTGTTCTGTGTTGAAAGCGTTGCAGTTCACCGATGATATGTCCTCTCAGAGAAGCTCCAAAATGACAGCGCACGAGTTCATACAAAACTCAGTTAATAATTCCAAGGGAATCTTTCTCAGTCCTGAAGGTAATCTTGTCCAGAAATTCAAGACGACTAGGTTGTCACTCGATGACACTAATATTCAACAGTAAATCAGTCCAAGATAATCACCACGATTATCTATCTGTCCCAAATTTGGAATCCTATTTTGATTCCTCAGCACTTTCGGTTTCAAAGATGACAGTAGAAAAATTACAGCCTCTGCTCACATGCATGAAATATAATAAATCCTGGCACTTTGTGGAGCTCAAATCTACCATTATGGTAGATAAAACAGCTAATCCATACTGTATGCTGACACTTGCTGACAGAGAGTCCTTCCCGTGATAGTATTTAACTACGCCACAATAATTCCCCTTTTCTACAATATCATTACCATCGCCTCATGCAGAAACATGACCCTGCACCATCAAAACAGACATTTCACCAATCAATTACATCATTTCATATATATAATTTGTGGGGAATTCCTAGTTCTGCAATAATTTTGATCTCAAAACATAACAGTTTTCTAAGTTACAAGTTACATCTTGGGCTTCCCCACTTGCCTTATTGTGGTCAATCAAACAGGTGCAAGTTAGCAAAACAACTCGGGGTATTCCCTTTCTCTCTTTATACGTAAACAAAATACTTTTCCCGTGAGAATCTCTTCTCAAATACAAATTGAGAAAATAATTTTTAAAGTTTTAATCCGACAAAAATGGAGGCCATATAACATATTGTCCTTTAAAAGAAGTTAATTCTCTCCAAAAAGCTCTGATTATTCAGGGAGCAATTAAGAACATTACCCCACTGCCCTGTGCATTAGAATTATCTGCCCAATCCGGAAAAAAAAATAAAAATCATTCTCCTTCAATGCACTAGGAGAGCTAAGGGAACAATGGCGAGGTTAGGCTGAGAGTCTAAGGTGCTGAACCGTCGGCAGGGTTTAAGAACGATCGAGCGGCCCTGGTTCGAGCCTCCGCAGAGTCGGGTTTCTGGTCATACTCAAATAGTTTGTATAAGGTCGGAAATTGCATCATTGGCACGCAGTGTTGATTATGGAATTTTCTCCTCGCTCCCACCCAAATTGCATAAAATGTGCAGTTATGCAATGCGTGCCCGGCGCTTCATGGTTCGGAGAGCCATGTAAAGCTGTTGGTCCCGTGTTCAGGGGAGGTCATTCCTGACCACGTAAAAAGTTGGTGCCGACCTCATCGAAAAGAGTAGGGGACCATCCCGGGTCTGGTACCTGCACTCATCACTCCAAGTACGTCAGTGTCCCTTCCAACCCGCACTGTGCCAGCGTGGAAGGGTATAGGCCGAAATACAGCATGGAACATGTTGAGGCTTTCGTCCCACCTTGGACAGACCAAAAGGCTGATGATGATGAAGGGAAGCAATCACTCTCGCTGCCTTCAAAAGATGATGTCTGGGATATTAACCAATTTATGAATTGTATAATTGAAATATTCGAGGGGGTGACTGAATTTTTTTCTACTAGTCAGGGGGGACATGCATTTTTTGAGCAACTTGAGATGGGGGGACTTGAACAACAGCGTTAAAACAGACGGAAATTACCTCCATCACCCCCTGCGTAAATAATGACACTCCCTAAAGGAAGTTATCATTAGACATTCATAAAAGCAATTATTACAAAACTACATTTATTATCTAAATTGGTATCCTAAATCAATACATTAACATAACCATCAAGTGTACAATTACTACATGTAAACAGCAATGCAAGATTGTTCAATTTTCCCTTGGTACAGCTGCCACATACAATAGCACTCATTGGGGTTTTTGTGATGGTTTACCTCCAGTGAATTTGGATCTAAATCTGAGCTTGGTATTGCAGGTTGAATTGTTTGGGTATCAATATCACTAACATCAGATTTATACATTTATGATTTGGATTTTCATGCTATTACATTTGACATGAGAAATATTTGCACTGACTTATAGGCATGATTGGTTAACAAAGTCAGTCCCTGTACCTTGAAAGCTCGGCTTCAGGGTTTGCATTTTCCACAAATTTTATTTCACAGCTCGTTTGAGACTCCTGAAAATCCATGCGAGGAAGTGACGGATGGCTGAAATAAAGTTGTGTGCAAGTAATTTTGTGCCAGATCTGTTTAGATGTCACCTCCCAGACAAGTGAATGAGTCAATGGAACTGTTATCAATATACGTCCATTTTGCAAGTTTACAATGTTCACATAGTCTTGCATTGTAATCTCTTATCCATGCAGCATGTCCTGGGTTGGTTTGAGCAGTTAAGGATAAAATCATTATGTGTGTAGCTGGTGCAGTACTAGTTATGACTAGTGGCAAGAGTCCAACGTAAAATCATACTTCATTGGTCATTGTCTGGCGTATATTATTAGTTCCACAATGTATAATCACACGTTGGGAGTTCTTCTTCAATTAACCTGGTGCAAGTTTAACCCAGAGTTCGAGCTGGCTTCCTGAATGGCAGGCGATTCGAACTTTGAAGTGTTGCAGTTGGGAGTTCTTCTTCAATTAACACTGGTGCAAGTTTCAACCCAGAGTTCGAGCTTGCTTCCTGGAATGCAGCGATTCAGAACTTTGAAGTGTTATGACGTGTCATCTGGACGATTCTCTTCTACTTTCCTTCCACCCAATCATCCATCCTTGCAGAACTGATCCATCCACCAAAGATTTTCCTCAGAGGTCCCCATAAAAGAGATCGAAATTCCAATCCTACAACGGATGTTGTGTTTTACTTTTTTGCACACAGCTCAGGTTCTTTGCCTACTTCTTTCACCTTCCTGGAATTGACATAATTAATGAAGGTTAAACATATTGAAGGGACAGTTTGATTTTTCCGTCAATTCCCCTCAATTTAAAATCGATTTTCACTTACAAATCATCCTATGACTTAAGTTGGCTTGTCTACCTTTCTTAAAAAAAATACCCGTTTATCTACGTTGTCGTTTTACCACAACCTATCATTTGAAGTATTTTTTTACTTTACTTTGCCACCATGATTTACGTAGTCCTTAACTGCAAAAAGTTGGAATTTTACCTTTTACAATGTAATAGCTTCCACGTCTACATTTTAAGTTCAAGTAAAAAGTGGAACCCACCTAATGGGTCAAACCATTGTTTTTACCATTCTTTACCTAGTTTTGTTGTTGGTTTGTTGTTCGTTGTCTGATTAACCTAATCTATATATCCATTTATTTTGATACAAATTGATGTTCCTCCGAGTTAACCGTTTTTAAAAAACCTCATACCCATGTATAGCCTGTGATTGTTTCTCACTGGGATCTGTGCAATAAGGACATAAAGATAATTGGAGTGGCGTCTCTAGTGGCCATAAGGTGTTCTGAGTTCAATGAGAGTGCTTACATTGTCATTTAGTGAGGAAAGTTTCATTTGAAAATCACTTAACGCGAGCAATAGCCCCGGAGCTCTAGTAAAAGAGACTATTATGATACCACTATGGTACGATATGAGTTAGTTATGCTGATACGGTGATTTTGTTTCCGGGGTGGTGTCTCATGTTTGTTGTGTAGGACGTGCCTCGTAGTCTTGGAAGTAGGGGACCCATATATAAATTTCCTGGAAAAGGGGGCTCAATTACCAGAGATGCAAATTTTGAGGCCAATTTAACTCAAATTTGCCATTTTCCTCAACAATTCGCCTCTTTATGTGCAAATTTTGAAAATTCTTGTCGTGTGGCTTCTGATTGAGGTAATTGGCTAATTTTCCAACAAATTGAGAAAATTAAAAACAAAATTTATATCAAAATTGACATGAAAAGGGGGGAGGGGTCATTCATATATACCAGAATGCTGACAATGAGGCCCTGTTTGCGTCATTGTGGTGAGTGCCTCCCACGCGTTTGTTTTCCACAGTGTGGGGATCATATGAAGGATTGCAAGCATCTGGATAGGTCCGGGAACATGATACGGGTTTAAGATAAACAAGGAAGAAATGATCAGTTCACAAATAATGGTAATTTCGTTTACTCTTGTACCACTAGTTGTCCGGAATTTTCTCAATACCTTTGCTAATAGTTCAGACACGAAGTTTAAGTAAATTGGCATACGCGCTAATATAATTTAAGCATCTTAATATTAAACACTCAACCCTTGCTTTTCCAATGAAGATCATCGTTTCCCATTGAAGGGGTTGATGAAGCTCGACTTCTGACTGCTCTGTAATCTTTCTTGAGAAACAAAATTGAACTGTGAGCTGTGAAATAGTATTGCATAATCAATGCAAAATCGATTTTTGCATTCATTAATCCAATGGTCATTACGATTTGCAAATAAGGCCTAGATTGAGCTATTTGCACTTTTTATTTTTATTGCGAATCAATAACCCATTAACGAACAATGGTGAAGGTATTACACTCGGGCATGATGATGTTATCTTTTAATATAAACGAAATCTGATTTCAAAAGGACAATAAAGGAGGAGACTGTCTGCCAGGAGACACCCGGGAAATCAGAGTCAATATTTGCTTAGCGTTTCACTGCTAAAGGAATTAATGTCGCTGATTTATGTGAAGGTCCGTGTACGTGACGGACAATTGTTTTAGTTTTCATTCGATTTTTGATTGAAGGAAAACACTGCTATTCGTAATCTTTATGAGCAATAGGAAATAGAAATTATTTTTCTTTAATCAACCACAAAAAATAAAGAAAAATAAAAATAAATAAAAAATTAAGATTTAAGTTTCCTTTTACTGTCTAGCGAAGGTAAGTGCACAAAGACCTGACTTTTAAGCATTTGTTTTTTCGCTACTTCACTTTAACAACCCCCCAGGGAATCGAACTCTTGTTATCTTCGAGGAAATCAACATACCTAAACAAGCAGAGAAATGCACAATTCAAAACAAAATGTAAAACGGAATTTCACTAGACTTGTTTTTTATCTTAACCTAGAAAAAATGAAAACGTCAATTGTATTATAGTAAAACAATGCTCCAATCAAACAAACAATTGAAAAACTGCAAACGTCAATTACAATCACGGGGAATAAAAACAGACATGCATCACTCCCAATGTCTTAACACAAACAGGAAAAATGCAAATAGGAAAACCGTGAATTTTATTGTTATTTTTCTTTTTCACCAAAAAAAGGAAGAAGGTAAACAAGGTTCGTTTTTCTTTCTTGGTGAAACACAAATATTTCAAGGGAAAAAGGGAATCATAGCATCGATTTTTCTTTAACTAGTAGGGTTATAAATGAGAAAAAAAAATTTCCCCCCCCATTTTCTAGAAGTTTGGGGGAAAAAGGTTGGAAAATGTATTTCTATGTGGAAGGTGTTACTGACGGAGAAGTTTGGGTCCAACCTCTCGGAAATGTGGGGAAAACTTTGTAAAAACTAAGGGGGTACAATTTCGTATAGGTTCTGACCTTTAGTACACAGGTAAGATCAGAGGAAGGGGAAAAAATTGACTCAGTTTTTCCCAGTGGTTGGACCCAAAAATTCTGATTCAGCACCCTAAACTTAAACACATTTCAAAACATTCTTCCCCAAACTTCTAGATGAAATTTCTTTGGTCTCCCTTACCAGGCGGTGAGGGTCATTAATGTGTCGTTACTGAAGTTGGGCTTTAGAGGTGCGAAATATTAAGTTAGACCAATGGTGACATATCCGCTAAAATCGGACTCACTTGGCCATATCAATTACATTTATTCTACCAAACAGACTTACACCTTGGGCATATAGCTAAGAAAACCGCTATTTTGAGCAACTTTTCTCATCCAACAAAAGAGTTGGATGAAGAAAATTTGAGGAAAAAAAGCACGTGAATTTGCAAATTTAGGGGATTTTTAGTTCAAATTTGCCGTTGCCTTAATCGTCTCGTCAGCAGACAACAAGTAGTTGTTGCATGGGAAGAGTGAAACTAGCGTAGTGGATGTTTTGTGACAGAGATGGGGACTAGTATATTTAGATCGGTCACCCATTGCCGAGCCCGAGCCGGGAGTTGCGATTTTGTATTTGAAGCACGGCTGGGCTAGGCTTGGCATGCCACTGTGATTTTGATGGATCACGTATTGTGTATTGTCGTGATTGTAAACTAGGTAATACTAGTTCCAAAGTAGTACCATATTTACCATGATACTGTGTTTCTGTCAAAAATGTCATATGCTTCACAAATCACTTACTGGGGCTATCTACACGAGCGGATCAATGTGGCCAGTGGCTTGCATGGTGGAAATAGGAGTATCGTGTTACGGCACACTGCACAGCCCACAGCGTATACTCTGTTCGGTCTTGAGTCATTGAGGGGTGACGTATACGTAATGGCGTGACTCTGCATTCGCTTTAGCCATTTCGATTGTGCTGCCTTTCTTCACGTTGAGTTGCAATGGAAAGGCAAGCGCGTGCGTTTCTAGGTGAAAACCTAACGCGCCACAGTGGAATCAACCCCATAGATATAATTAACAGACGATGCCGTACGCCCGCGTTGGAGAATAGGCGCAACCGTAACCGTGTTTTGAAAAGTATAAATTTCATTACGGTATCCATTCGAAACTCGCACGCGTACGCCGCAGCGCCGTAACATGTTGGCAGGAAAACGGTAATCGTTCATGCAAATGATGAAGATATGACTAAAATTGGTCCACCACGCTATGTAAATCAGGGAATTATGAATAAATTGGTACACCACGCTAGGGAAATAAGTACGCGCTGCGGGAAAAGATGGTTACGGCTGTTGAGCTGGCGTTTGCTATCTAGGGTTAGAAATAGAAATCTGTGCGTCCAACCTCAAACTAAGATCGAAAATAGGAGTGCGGATAGGAACACGCTTCTATCACGGTTTCTATTGCATCACACAGTGTCACGCCTAATAACGCGCGATTCCATTACGCACTGACGTGCACCCACTTACCGATAGATTTGATTAGTCGCAACAATCATGCTGTAATGGCATGAAAAATGTCATCGTGCAGACAGTCCAAGCAAGTTCACAAACACTGGATCTTGGAAGTACCACATACATGATGCGGAATTCTGTGCCCGGGTAGATAGCCCACGTAGTGTTTTCGGTCTTACATTTCCTTTGTGACATGACATTGGTTGTCATGGAACATTCCGCTCAGTGTTTCTTCTAAGCCTTATGACACGATTTTGACGCAATAGGTTGCAGATGTGGAGCGGGGACGTGACGCACTAAGATGTGGAGTTTAGACAGCAGGACTCGTCCGGACTCAATTGGCGAGTCCGAGTCATCAGACTTGGACTCAGCTCGGTGGACGGGACATCGGGTCCATGGGACTCGAACATCACCCCCCCCCCCCCCCCCCCCCCCCCCCCACCCTGGGCCCAGGCACATGGACTCGGATTCGCCGAAGACTACCCAGACCTTGCTGGCATCGGACTGAATTGACCTCAGGGGACTCTGACATTCAACCAAACTACAACAAACATCTATCTCCCAATCTGGCAATAGTAGTAGTTTGAATGATCACCAGATAAAATGATTTGTTACATGCCTCAATCTTCTAAAATATTATAAATATGCTGACAAATTATCTAATCAGTGAACTGATATTAAATAGTCCATCCAATTCTCCACTAAATTGTGAATGCTCAAAATCAGAAAAGTCAAGATAAATTGGAACTTGAATAGATGCTGTATGTATTGTTTTACTACAATCAATGCACGAGCAAGCATGAAGTAGAGCGGTTACAACGCCAGAGACTTTGCGAAAAAGCGTGTGAAGATCGTACTCGGGTGGAGTTTTTAATAGTGATTGAAGAGCCACGCGCCCTCTATAGAGCTTAATTGATAATGGCACATGCGCATAAACAAAAGTGTGTTGCCTGTCAAAAGTGGTCGCTGTTGACCCGAATTGCTGAGATTAATGACCTTCACCGCCTCGTCCCACTACAGACTTGTATGTGGGTACGGCTCCATGGGTACGGGTAATGGGCTGTACGGGTCAGGGCCATGGGTACGGTACGGGTCGAGACCGTGGGTAAGGGTACGGGTCCCAGACCACGGGTAAGGGTATGGGTACGGGTCCAAATTGTGACAAAATCATGGGGTACGGGTACGGGTCCAAGCCCAGGGGTACGGGTAGGGGTAGGGTCGAGCTTGTGACAAAGTCATGGGTAGGGGTACGGGTACAGTGGAATGTGTATGGGTACGAGTCTTTGGGTATTGGTACAGACCTTTGAGTAGTATACCTGGTACATATAAGTGCAAGAGTTCCAAAACATTCAAGACCATCATGATTTGAAAAATATTTGAAATTTGCAGAATAGCTCAAAGTGAAGGATAAGTCTGTAGAATTCTTAAGTTACCTTTTCCAGCTGTAGCATGACAAGAAAGGGAAGAAAAACGGCAGTGTTCCAAGATCCGGTTCTCCATTCAATTACGTGTTGTAGTAAGTGTCCGTTCGGACCAGTAATGACAAAATTTCGATTTGTCCTTTTAGTTGCTCTCTGCTCTTATCATTTGCAGGGTAGTTAGGATACATGTCTTGTTCATTAATGCAAAAATATGATTTTTGATTACTTTTTTCGTTCGCCGATTTAGCAAATCATGATGTGTCTTTAAAGGACATATCAGTGATCAACTGAAAGAGTCAATGTATTTGATTGAAATTTGCAGAATAGCTATAAAATGAAGGGTAAGTATGTGAATCCTTTAAGTATTTTTAGCAACTGAAAAAAGTGGCAGAAAAAGAAGAAATCAGTATTTTCAAAGAAAGTCACTATCCAATTAGTTGTTGCAGTACATGTAATGTCCCCTAGGGGTAAGTTCATTTCAATATGGGGACAGTTAAGACTTCGACAGTGGCAAACTAATTGTGAAAGCACGAGGCACCCCTGTGGTGCATCGTACTGCAAAGTGCATATATAATATCCATGGTGTCTCGTAAATTATGTGAAAAACTGTAGATAGACGAAAATAGTTTGAGGTTTAAAAATTAAAGGTGCAGCAAGAGAGACATATTGTGATTTTTGTGCTTTGGCTACAGAAATGTCGTATCAAAGGTGAAAAGTGAAAACAAAAGGACATTAGTGTTTGCTATATTATTTTAATATAAAACATTTCTGTTGCTTCCAGCAAGTACAAAATTGAAATTCCCGGCTTAGTCCTTCCAGATGGGGAATTCACATTCAGTGCAAAAAAAATTATTTTTAGGGGCACCTGATGTGTAAAATCCCTTCTTCCCACCTTTAACATTTCATCTAAGTAAAACAAAATTAAAACCCGTAATTCCATTAAAACCAAAGAATACGGGCCAGTAGTTTTTGTTTTAAAATTTTACATAGGGTACAGGTAGAGTATGGCAACAAACAATATGGAAAATGGTATGGTTACAAGACCAGGGGATCGCGTACTTTTTTGCTCTCCAAAACCGTGGGTATGGTACGGTCCAAGACCATGGGTATGGTTACGGGTACGGGTCCGGGTACGGGTCCGGGTCCGGGTCCAAGACCATGGGTACAGGTACGAGTACGGGTCCAGACCATGGGTACGGGTACGGCGGTCCGGGTCCAGCATGGATAAGTCATGGTTACGGAGGGACGGGTCCGAGACTTGGGTATGGGGTACGGGTATGGGTACGCAATTTTGTACCCGGGTACGGGTACGGGTAAGGGTACAAGTCTGCCCTACTATACACTTAAAACAGAAAAAAGAACCACCGTACATGTAGTTTTCTGCTATTGAAAGTTAAAGAGTAACAAAAAAAAAGCGCCAATTTAAAACGTAAAATAGGTTGATATTAAAATTGGTTTTAAAGGGAATTATGTGGCATTAAACAATATTTAGACACAATAAAATACTCGCCCTCAAGGCTAGTTATTTTAAAATATTGAAAGCAATTATGAATTGTGGGTTTATAAACCAGGAATAGTCTAATTTAGTGATAGCCAGACACTGTGACATCACACACTTAATCTATTTTCACGTGATTTTGGAACACAGATTTTGAAAGCACACTGCCAGTGCGTTGCCTTGTTTAGCATGCCATTGGTATTGATTAGAAAGTAAGTGATGAGCCACGATTTCGTGGGGTTCCTGCATAGAGGGGAAATCAAGTAAGTGCAGCGGCAGACCCCACAGGACCTTGCATAAACGAATGCAAAGGACCTTGCATTAAAACTGTTTGATGGTTTCTGACAAGGCTTTCAAATAGGCAGCTATAAATGGACTAATATATCGATTCCTAAAGGAGTGTCATACATTTACTTCTATCCCTTACGTCCCAATACTAGCCTTACCACGAAATGAATAATACTGGAAGACAGGCACTATTTTGGGGCAAATGCCTATATGCGTCTTTACCTAGGTATGTGACTACTTGAAGATCACTATAATCTTGTCCGTGCTCATGCGGCGTCCCAAATCTGTCCTGGAGGAAATATCCGACGAAAAGCCGCAATTAATGGAGGAATCTCGTCAATCTCAATACGTGTTCCTTCGCAGCACTGCTTCAGAGTAAGGACCAGAAGATTGATGATATTGAAGTTGAAGACTACCACCTCGGGACATGGCGGTATTCCTAGGTTTATACGTTTGATGCTTGTCCCCATGCTGTGCGATCTTTGGACTTGTTGTGCATGATTACGCCAAGGCACAACATTCAGGAATTAATATAAGATAGTGATGGTAACATTATGTCGGACCCTTGTACAATCTCTGACAATTTCAATGACTTCTTTGTTACTGTGCCCACAGTAGCCCTTCACCTATTTAGTACTCTGGTAAGAAGTTATTTATTACTTAGTAAAGATCATGTAAGTAATATGTATATTGAAACCTATTGTAACCAATGAAATAATCAAATAGACAGGGAATCTTAGCAAAACAAAGCTCTGGACACGCCAGTATTGGCAACTTCATATTAGTTAAAAGGTTTGCAAATGAAATTCACTTCCATAAAACGATTTTTAAGCAATAACTATCTACGGTTGCAGTCACCAGATACTGACAAAACTAGCAAACATTTACACCACTTTTTAGAGAGAAGATTTAGAAAACTTCTCAACTATCGTCCCGTGCGACCATACTTCTCAAAATATTGAAATGCCTTGAATTTGTCGGTGTGTTTGTTGCATGAACAAATTTTGATCCAGATCTACCTCTTCTAATGGCAATCTGGATCTAAAAAAATGGGTTAATAACTGAAAATAGGCAAACCACAAGTGGCATTTTTCTCGACTGTCAAAAGATTGACACCATCGATCAAGTTGCCAATTTTGAGTGGTTGGATTTTTTCTGAAATGTTTTTGGTTTTAGTTGTTTTTATTTTCTATTTAAATTCGTTATTTGAATGTTTTATGTTGTTTAAGTTTTTATTTTATGTTTTATTTAGAATTATGATTTAAAGGTGGGTGACCCAACGACAGCCTCGAGCCCTATCCATACCACACTATATAGTTGAAAACCATTGTCGCATGGGCCAAGTTGGTACACATATGTGCTTCACTCCAAAGCTGGGCCGGACTTAAACTGAAACTACGGTGCTATTTGGTGATAGGCCTAGCTTCGAATGAGGAAGAAACCCATTCATTTGAAAAAATCGAGACCTGACTGCGTCCACTAAAACATCTTATTCTTATTTTGTTGTGTAAGTGTTAGGGTAAACTGAAAATTCTGGTTAATTTTCCATTAAGGCCAAATAGACATTCCAGAAATGTCCTCATTCATCTGATTTCTTAATTTGTGTCTTTTGATATGTGAATGAATTAAAATTAAAGTCCTGATGTCATATGATATGATGTGCTCGGCCTTCGACTGTGTCCACGGCTGCTGAAAACATTTCCCGAATTTAATAAAAATAATTGCAGATGTATCAAACTGCGTTTCAAAATATATCTGATTTATAATATTACACCATGACCAGACAAAGCCTTTTATTGCGGTGGTAAGAACTCGAAAAGGTTTCTTGGGCATATACTCTGCATACCAGATGATGAACCAGGCTTAAATTTTAGTTCTTATACACCACCATATGGTAAAAAGAGACAAGGGTCGGCAACGTACGTCATTTCTTCAAATGTGACTAGCTGTTTGGGGATATTGAAATATGTTAAGACCCAGGACCAAATTTCAACCTAGCCCAGGAGAGCCCACGGCCAGCAGCAATTAGAGAGCTGTACCGTCGATTGCTCCGCAGCCGAAGGGTGATATGATAATGGTGATTCCCGAAGGGATTATATAATATCAAGGTATTCATTACTAAAGACCGTTTAAATGAAGACACAATTTAAAGTTGAATATTGTTACGGATCTGCTTGAGATTTAACTCGCTTAAATAATATGATGTTGAAAATCCCTATTCGATGGTACATGGTAAAGTGACAAGTAATCCATTAAAAAACTTCAGGTATTAACCGAGGGAACAACAAACAATGCATGAGACTTGGCTGGGGACATTAACCTTTTGAGTTGATTTATTTTACCTCATGTGAACATACCTGCGCTGGAAATGGGTATCCTACAAGCACGAGTACAAAAATACGTGGATATTTAAAAATGAGCTCGCATTACGTTAGCCCAGAAGGCTGGCTACATTGGTATGAATCATCAGTCATTTAATTTCTTTTATAGGCCTTGATTCTTTCTCTTAAAATATATTTCATGCGTATTTTCCGAAGAGTATATGTAAATAATGTAAAATAGTGTGCGATAGTGGGAATGGACATGGTTCGAATATTCGCTTCAGTAAAATAAGAACAAATCCTAAGCTTATTCAGGAACCAACTTGTCTAAATGTTTACTTGTTCATTAAGATAAATGTATGACTATGAAATGTGCTACAGTAAATGTATGACTACAAATGAATCCCCCCAAAATCTGGTTAAACATCCAATCGTCACCTCAGTATACAAGATTCTAACATTTGGTCATTTGCGATATTGGCCTTTAAAGGGATTAGCAGCAATTTGCTAATCCGACACCCTTCGGGGGAAAAATCATCAAAATTCATATTTTTGTATTTTTATTATGGCATGGTATGCGAACATAACTTGCATGTGGTTGGCTTGAATTCCGTGTATTAAAGACAATTCAGTACTTTTATCTGATTCTGTCATTGTATACGTGCGTATCAAAATCCGACTTGAGATCAAAGAACCTTACCGGTGAAATCCCAGTCTAAGCGTGATAGTGTGTACCATGATCAATACGGTTTGACCTCAAACACAAATATTATTGATCTTTGTTGTAATTCGTACTGCGTGTAAACCACAATCAGCTTTTGTGTAGTGTTGAGACGCCATCGTGTACGTCTATTTGCAGGAGACGGTATGGACAAATTCCTCAAATATCATTTTTTCACTATTTGGTGGTGGTTTGTTTCTACATAAAGCAGTTATATGGAATTGTGCACTGATTTAAAGTTAAAAATATGTATTCCACATTTCGATTCTCTCGAATTATCTCTGCTTATCCCCTTTCCTTAAAAACCAAAAAAGAAAAATCGTATTCCCCTCAAATAATAACTCCCCCATGAAGTTATTAATATTAATAAAATAAGAAAACATTTTTAAATTTTAAAGATTATAATATAGGGTATTTTACAAACAAATTTACATCCATTAGCTTTCAAAAACTGCAAAATGTCAAGTGACTTTTTCTGTTTTTTCGTTCCCTGGCCCTTGTGTACTGCTTCTGTTGCCCCCTCTCTATCCCTCCGTGAACGATTCTGGTCCCCTCCCACTTCACCTTTACTGAACAGAAACAAGTTGTGCATTTGGCCAAATTATTGGAAAATTTGGCAAGACAAATCTGAGGGAACACAAACATTCAGTAGATTTTAGATTAATCTTAAAATTAACGTGTAATGAAATAATTATGCAATTACATGGCACAACAAATGCCATTTATGGATAGCTGATTTGAATCACGACTTCTATACCTCTTTTATAGTATATCCTATTAATTGATAAAAATTACTTCTGTATTAAATTTTAAGAAAACGATTCTACCATGGAAAGTAACTATAAGCGTGTTCATATGCAAAGAGCAAAATGGATTTCCTAACAATATATTGAGAAATCAAGGTGTTGTATGCTTGTTAGAGAGACTTATACTACATAGCTGCGGAATTTCCCCATGTAGTTCCCAGTGTGAATGTCATGAGTGGCTTTCCTATTGGAAAATGTAGAATGTGATGTAACGTAGCCTATTTTAGATGTGACGAACTATATAGCTAAGGGTTATAAAATAGTGCTGCTCATGAGAGAATTTGGCCAGTAATTTTGATCTGCTGAGTTGATAGATCTTGGCAGTAATACCAGGATTTATATAATAATATTTTACTACCACATTTACAGCTAAAAGCTACGCGGTCTGCTGTAGTCTTTGAATTGTTTTGGGACGCTAAATGATGTCATATTCTGGTCCTAAAAGTGCGACAGCATCTCGGATTGTTATACTGCAGAATTTTTTTGTCATAAGGGACCCTAAATCTTGTCGTCTTGAACTGCTGGAAAATGTTATCTCCAGGACTGCTCCGACAAAAGGAGACTATTAGTGAAGACGATTCCTATAGACTTGTTTTCGTGGAAATTTCAAGGAACAAGATACCATTTTGAAATCTTCGTGGTGAAAATGCATCATTGTTGAAACTGCAACGTCTTTGGAATTCTGGACACTATAAATCGCCTCAAGAGAGTAAACACTTCAACATTCTTGAGTATATTGATTATTATCAGCATTGTAATTGTTTTGGTCATTCAAAATTCTTGAACCATTAAATTTGATCAAGCAACCATAAAATAAATTGTGTTGTTTACGGATCATTTGTCTCAGACTTTATATAACTATAAATTTTAAGAACTGTATGCCAACTACACTTCATTTCCTTACCACTGTGCAATGACATAGGTGCGTAACGGCGGTGCACCATTCAATCACAGGTGCCAGTTCAAATACCGGCGTAATTACACGAATGCCAAAATAAGGCAGTAAGAATTGACGCGCGCGGAGAGGTTATGACACTAACATGTCCTTCTATATATGCTGTTGTTTTGTAGTGTTTGTAAGGGGGCTAGGGGAAACCAAGTGTAAATTCATAATAAATTATTAAAACCGCCTGTTCCCGCAAATAAAACTGGTACATTTTCATGAAAATGAATAAAATATCACCTCAATTTCATTTCCTCAATATCAGTGACCAATGGGTACATTAGACTTCAGAAAACAATGGAGCTAAAGATATTCAATTTTCGGCCCGGCATGCGGTGTAGAAAAACACATTAGACTCTTCATCTCGGAGTGCTAGGCCATTGTTATATTGTCTCGCAGTTGAAAATATTTCAGGTGTTATCACTCTCCGATTTAGACTGAGTGTTTCGTTTTTCATGACGTAAGCACAAAATACTTATCCCCATTCACAAATAAGTATTAACAAATCTTGAGCTTCTATAGTGCGTGTTCAATTAACTTTGGCCGTA
>JAMKCH010036350.1:0-14470 GCA_023653785.1 Ophioderma brevispina
CTGTATTGATCATGATGCACAATAATCAACGCTGAAAATCTGTGATATTCACCGGGAAAGTTTTTTTTATCTCAAGTACGAGTAATTTAGATAAGCACGTATAGAAATTAAAGAATCAATGACAAAGTACGGCCTGCCTTTAATACACGGATTTCAAGCCAAACCACTTGCAGGTATGTGTGCATACCATGCCGTCACAAAATTACAAAAATATGAATTTTGTGATTTTTTCGATGTTTCGGATTAGCAAATCGTGCTAATCCCTTAATCCGGGGGAGCGGGCCATAATTTTCTTGGGATATAACAAACGCGCCGCCCGTTGCTCGTTGCGAGTTCTATCCTTCTATGCTTCCTACTCTCCTTAGCACAACATCCTATTAGCACAGGCGTGAGGTAAAATTCAGCTCAAACTAATTCCTCGTTCGTAACGAACGGTACTGGTGATTCATTTTTTAATTATCTATCACATATCGGCTTTGGGGAATTTTTTTACGAGCAACTAAAGATTGTACTTTTTTATAACTTAGCGGAAATTGAATTCTAAAAACAAGCTGAATTTAAAACGGTACGCGTAATAGCGCAACGGTACATGCGACGGCTTATACTCTAATAACGCGGGCGTCAAACGTGTTTGCGTTTGCTGCGTTTTACAGGCGCGGATCCAGGAGGGGGCGGAGGGGGGGGAGGCGCTCCTTCCTGGCTAGATGGCCTGCACATTCTTTGCAATTCCAGCCATTTTGACTATTTTGGACCAGTTACAGCCTTTCAGGCCCCACCGGTAATTTTTGTCGACTTTTTCAAATCCTGGATCCGCCCCTTTTTTATGGGCATTGTGCGCATGTTAATTACTTCTGATATTCAATACCTCTGTGGCTTTCGTAATCCACAGTGACAAATGTGGCATAAATTCATCATTTGAACACAATTAATAAAACATCCAAGGGCAAATTGTGTGTGTGTTGTGTGATCTGATAACGTATCTGATTTTTACTAAACATTCTACGCGTAATAAGGGAACAAACCAAAACCATTGATAAGGTAATCATGGTAATAATATACACGTACGAGCACGTTTTGTTAGTGGCTGGGGAAACATGTTAATTTTATACTGTATTTTTGGTTTTTGAAAAACCATAAAATGTGATCATTATTTTATGCCAAACATTGTGAACACATGCATTTTCCCCTCTTATGGCCTTATTGTTGTTCACAAACGCTTTCAGAGTCAGTAATTTAATGAAATCAAACTGGAGTCTTAACATACTTCTTATTTTCCGATCTATAATATTCTGCAACCCCAGACTTTGCATTCTTGTTTGTTTTTAGCCTAGTCAACCAATCGAAATCCATATTGTCTTATGATCATACTAAGTATCGCAGTTATATGGTCGGGAATGACTATAACGCTTGCTCTAGAAATTGCCCTAGATAGCCTCAGCCTCATCTTCATCCAGCCAAAAGGGACGCCCTGGGTGACGGTCATGAGAATATCGTCTTTGAAGAGTTTACTTTTGAGGTGGATGTCTGTGCGGGTGTCATATATTCGATTTAACTTACACATTGACATTGTGCGATTTTTGCTTGTGTAGGCCTAACTCTTTGTGTCTTGCTGTGACATTTTATCTTTAACAAACTAAAATACCATCATCCATATACCCCTAAGAAAGACGCTTGTTTCTATGGCCCCAGACACACAAGAAAGCGATACTTCTGATCACACCATACGTATACACACTTGCACCAACAAACTTGTTTTTTGAATTATGTTGAATCTATTTTACAAAAAGTGCAATCTTAGTTGCTCGTAAAAACAGTTTCACCAAAGCCGATGTTGGCCCGAGTTTAGATATTGTGATAGACAATGGAAGCTGCACCCGACAGTACCAAATTTGTCGACCGAGGAATTAATCGCAGGATTGCTGTTATATAGCATATTAAAAGTATTGGATTTGGTTCCATTTTGAATTTGAAGTTCATTTTCAAAAAAAAATTTGGGTCCATAATCAACTTTAACAATGTTTACGGTTCATCAGGGCCATAAAATTTGGACCATATCCACCCGAATAATAGGCGCAAAAACACACCGGGCACACGTGCTTATAAAAATTGCTACCATTTTGCTTTTTCCATGGGCTGTACGGGCATGCGGCTTCATATCGGCACCTCTTACTGGTCCAATATTGGATGAAGAATATTGACCCAAGACAAAGGCCAGTAGGACCACTGGCAAAAACTGGAGTGTTAACTTTAACACAATGGGTGTTAATTTTAACACCATCTGGAGTCAAGACGGGACCACACCCACTGATGTTTTGTTAGATTAGGGCCTACACCATCTGTAGTGTTATATTAAACACCAATTTTGGTTCGTTACAGTATGATATGACATGTTTGGTGTTAATTTACACAGCATATGCGTGTTAATCATTTTTAACACTTGCCGGGTGCCACAATGACAATATGGTGTAATTTAAACACTATCTGGAGTCAAAAGGGACACCCTCTGGTGTTAATTAACACCAATTTTGGTGTTAACATTTATATTTGGTAACACATGATGTGATATTTTAGTAGAAAATGCTGAGATTAGCTGTTTTTTAATTATATTATTTACGGCACAGCTATAATAGCAAAATGGGTAGTAATTTTAAAATGTGAGCTAAGCCTACGGTTTGAGTCAGGATTTAAAAACAATTTGATATCACAAGTGCATGGGTTGAAGTTTCATCACTCTCATGACGGCGGCTTGCGGAAGGAAAGGGAGGACAACAGGGAATGAATAAATATTGATGTCGGAAGATATGCGTGCTATTCGCCTTGTAGTCTAGTAGTAACATAAGTAGTATCATGTATAGGCCTTATACTAGATAGCTGTACGAAGAAGGCTATATGGTGTTTTGGTCTTGATGAAAACTTAACTTGTTTTGGGCCATATGACTAGATAGGCTACATAAAAAAGTTTAACCTGACCATGTCACAGGTTTGGTTTTTTTAAAAACTTGGGAACGAAGAGGTTTGAACATATTTTTCACAATGTAAAATTAGCAACAGGGCTTGGCCCGTAACGCAGATGCAAGCATTTGTAACATCCATTTTGTGTTTGGGGGTCAGTGGGCCTAGGCCAAGACGGTACCACCAAAACTTTTTTTTTTTCCATTTTTTTATTGCCTGTTACTTTGTTTTGGTAGAGTGGGAAAAAACATACAGAAATGTCACCAACCCACCCACACCATAGCATAATACATTGTATCATTTAATTGTACAGTTATCACAAACACAAATGGATCCAAACAACACAAGACCACAAAACACGGAACAGCCGAACAACAGACACGACAAACACAAACACACACATCACACAGAACATCCTGGGATTGGGGTTAATCCATAAGCCAAAATATTTTTTTTTTAAGGAGATGATATCAATCCATCACCAAACTGAAAGAAAATTTTTTAAATGCTGCTCAGATTATTATTATGCTTGCATATTTAGTTCATTTTAATTAACCCTTCCAACTTAAACAAGCCTGAAAAGCTTGGTTTTGATTGTTGAAATCTACACCGATGACTATAAAATTTCAAGAGAAGGAAGAGGAAATTAATACATAAGATTTTCAGTTGATAGTGTCATCCACACCAACATTTATCACATTTACTGAAATCTACATTTTCACCAGTTTTCTTCCTAATAAAAGAATTGAGGTTTTCCCACAATCCAGACATTGTATTACAATCACAAAACAAGTGAACAAGAGTTTTATTAGAATTCTTACAGACGAAGCATAAGAGGCGAGGTCGATTTTGCCAATTTTATATAGGAACTGTTTGGCAAATTGCTCTGTGAAAAATTTTAAAAGACAATGACCTAAGTTGGGTCCTCAATAGTAACATTTGACATTATTATTATGAATGGACCCCAGTCAATTTCCCCTTCGAGTTCAAAAGTCTCAGCCCCAAACCCCTCAGCTTTTAGGCTATCATGATATTCAGTAAGATTAATACTCATTTTTGGTTATTTTGTTCCCACTAAATAAACGCGCAACCACTTTCTCCAAAATGTTCCCAAACTTTCTGATTTTAAAACCAATCCAGCAAGATACCATTCATGAGGGAATTGTATTTTCTCCTATCCTTTACAGAGATATCATATTCAATAACCAGGATCTTTGTACCACCAACCTTGAAAAGTCTTAAAGTTATACAAATGTGCCGTCATAGGCCTAATTTACATATTTCCTCGATCCACGTTATTATAACTCGACCGGTAACTTCAGGCCGAAAAGAGAATTTCAAAATAAATAATTTTAAAGGGTGGCCCAATTACATCCTTTCATCAGATTGAATGACCTTGCCCCTAATCTCCGCATTTGTTAAATTTCACCCCGATATTTCAACCGTTTTATATGAGAGCTATGATTGGTACTGATCTTGTAAACTCATGTTTAATGTAAAGTATCTCTTGCCGTTTGTAAGAACTGAGTTCCCCCATGAGAGAGTGTCCTATATCTGCCATAGCAACAATGTACGGAATAAACCGTACCTTGTAGACGAGCCATTTGGGTACAGTGCTTAAAACAATTATGCCTACAGCACTCAATGGCGAATACAATAGACAGAGGGTGGTAGGACACTCAGTCACACTGACACTGTATTTTATGACACCTGACAAAATGCGAAATCGTTCTATATGCTCATAACGGCCAGACCAAACTATTTTTGCCATAAATTTACATTTCATGCAGGTGAAATGAGGAAAATAATCTTTTTCTGACAGCAAAATGTTGACACGCTCTGGTACAAATCTGAGGTCCATGCCATGCGGTGGCGGCCAAGCCGCTTCATTATACAATCACCAAAAATGTCAAAAAAAATTACAGCAATACGGATGCAACCACACCAATTTGGGTGCTCTGATGTGGGGCTGTTCATGTGTGGTTCCCATGACCTACATAGAACCTTGTCCTCGGTCGTTATTAATACAAACAATTCAGAATAACCCTTCCAGTGGAGTTGATTCTCAATCCAACGGTTTTGGAATAAGAAAATATTCCTTGACAACATAGAAAAAATTCGAATTTTTCCGTCAAGATTCGCTTTTAACACGTGTTAAACCCAAAATGGGGACGGTCCCCTGAAATTGGGATGTCCTTGGCCGCCGCCCTCCCCTGGGTCCAGGACGATAGACTGATGAGGGTATGTAGACCTTTAAACCCTCGTCTAACCCCCCCCCCCCCGTGATTTTCGTTACTCTGAACATCCGATTCCTGTAAATTGGTATAAAAACGATAGCTTAGAGTTTCTTCTTCTTTTCCATTGGTACCAAATAATTACCAACACCAATCCCCATTATGTGACGTCACTTCTGACGTCATATGTTGGGAAAAGTCCGAAAATACTGAATATAGGGTTTAAAATGTTATTGTGTTGCAACTTTAGCGACTCAACATACAAACCTTCTTATCGCACTACAGCTCTCTATACTAATCCTTTTCCATCAAATAGTCAAAAACCGCATGAAAAATCTGAAATTCTTATAACCTTATGGCGAAAAATTGAATTTCCTTCCCCTATGTAGTCTTGGAAATGTCAGTATTGCTGACATGCGAACTTTAATGACGTCATTGTGTGACATAATGCTAGGCCTGTTGGTACTCATTTTGGTATCATGGAAAGAGGAGGAGACCAGAGCTATCTTTTGGTAGCTATCAAGTTCTGTGATATTCCTTGTTGTGCAGGCATTTTTGTGCTTCTCTCCCGAAGGGGGGGGGGTGGTTGCCACCCCCCTATCCATCACTTTGGGATCACTCACTCTGTAGCTTACCTATACCCCTGTGGATGTTTGTTTGTGGTGAAAAGGCGCACATTCAATCTACAATTAACATTAAATAATTTGGGCGCCCAAAAAAGTTTTTTAGAAAGCCGGGCAAAAAACCCGAAGGGGGGTGTAACCACCCCCTTCGTAAAGACGAGGTTAAAGGGCATTTCGTGACCTACAGCCTCTTCCCCGCCTCAACTAAAACAAGGGTTTTTTAGTATGGTATGTGTGCCTACTCCTTATGTGCAAGTTCGATTTACTCTGCATTTTTTTCTGATCATAAAAAGTGTATAAATTATATCTCTTTAAAAACTAAGTCTTGGCTCAAAAGAAATGTGGTAAAATATGACTGTTTACCCAACACCTCTACGAGCGGGAGGCTGAGAAAACTTTCTTTTTTTTCTTGGCCTAATCCCCCTTATTCATTTATGTAACTTGTAGAAGTGGCAAGAGGGAAGACTAGTATGGAAAGTGAATTCCTCAACCGTATTTCAGGGCCACCATTTTTTAATTGGGTGTTTGGTCATACCCGTATTGGGGAGGGGGGGGGGCAAGGGGACAGTCCCCTCCAAAAAAAGTATCCAAGTGATTTTACTACAATTGCTTAGCCTATGTCGTTTATTATTGTTGCGTTAAATCATTTACTCATAACACTCGAGAAACACCCAAACTGCAAGTAACCTGATAGAGCAGAAGTAAAAAGAGAAAACTGACTTTAGAACTATCCCAACTAGCTAAATAACTAATAACTACATAACTATCTGCATAATAAATAGTCCACCCACCTTCATAAATAGTAGAAGAAGATCAGAGAACAAGATTGGAATGTAGTTCAGTTAATGTTTTCATCAGAGAGAATGGGAAGATGATCTTCGCTGGGACGATGATCTTCTCTGGTCTCATAAAAAACACACAACCAAACAAAACCCTGACAAAACCCCATGTCACGACATTCGCAAACAAGAACAACTTTTCGTCCAGCTCATTGAAGTGAGTAGTGAATTATTCATGAGCCACCAGAGGCTACAGAACGTTTTTTTTTTCAGGGATCTCCCTCATACTCGAGGGCGTGCGTTTGTTTGGAACGACGCGACGGAAGATTCAGTCTAGTGGCCGAGTTGGCTTTTTTGGTTGGGGCCGAGTTGACTATGGCCGAGATGGTTTGGAGCCGAGTTGATCCGTGTTGACCGTTTCCTTTCCTGCCCATCAAAGTACATGCATCAAGGAAGTGAAGTGAATCCGCGGGAGATTGAACCTTAGGAAGAAATCAGGCAAAATGGAATTTCAGATCCAGCGTCTGGCGAAAACCCAAATCGTATAACAAAGTTTCCAATGAACTAGAATTAAAAACAATTCATGAAAACGGGGATCAGATGTAACACTAGCAAG
The DNA here is from genome assembly GCA_023653785.1 of Ophioderma brevispina. Classification (NCBI taxonomy): domain Eukaryota; kingdom Metazoa; phylum Echinodermata; class Ophiuroidea; order Amphilepidida; family Ophiodermatidae; genus Ophioderma; species Ophioderma brevispina. The sequence goes on from JAMKCH010036350.1 coordinate 7,205, forward strand.
TCAAGAATCGGTTGTTCTCATCGCCAAAGCTACAGTGAGTAATCCCATTCTAGATAGTAAAAGAACTTCTACCGTGATGACCGTTTTTAATTGGGCGTACTCTAAAATAGAGGTCACACATCCATAACGAAAACTCATTCCGAGTAAAGACGCTTCTGATTTGCCGTATTCTTAGGTGTTGCAATTGCGACTAATGCTAGAGTCCAGTCTAGGCTCCAACCAACCATGACAACCAAAATGACAATATAACAGCTGACTCTGACGTCGCACACACTGAGTCAGTTTACACGAAATTGGAATTTTTTATGCAGTATGACTGAGATAAAATGAGCTGTAATTTGTGCATGCTGTAGTGCAAGTCACACAGAAAATGATAAATCACATGATATGAATTAATGCTGGCTTCATACTTTTTGTAGTGCTGTCGCAGTGTCGCAAAACCACAAGTTGTCGTGTTGTCGTGCTACTTGCTGTTTTTGGTCGCCGCGACAAAAAGTGTGCTGCATCACGTGTCGCTGAGACAGTGGTCGCGAGTATTTCATACTTTTTTTTTCGTGGGTTTTTGGGCAGGAAAGATCATCATCATGGCGCCATTTGTTTACGTTGGAATCGTCTCACCCAAATCCCAAAATGAATCATTTTACGATGTCCTTCGCTGCGGAGGAGTGTGAACAAAATAAATATGTAAATACTTCGTGCTTTTCATTGGTCAGTTTTTTACGGCATCGGATGGTGTCGCAGAAAAGTTGAGTTCAAGTCACCTCTTCGCTGTCTGTCGCAGGGAGAAGCACACGACAAACTAAGCGAGTATCGGCCTGTCGCAGCATGGTCGCAGCCTGTCGCGGCGACATGGCAAGTTTTATGGTCACGTGTTAACTACGCTGTGCGCTGTTGCGAAATATTGTCGTGCAGCTACGACCAGCACGACAAGCTAGTATGAAACCAGCATTATAATATGAAATGACTTATGATAGCTTGACAAGTTCATAGCCCGGGCGAGCCCGGGGCTATGAGACTAAGTATATAGATATCGCGGGGTTTTTCCGACGCAAAAACCTGTCGGGAAAACGTTTTAAAATACTCACTTACCGGACCTTCCTATTGGTATTCCTATTCCCTGGGTGGGTGGTTATATCTGAACTTATATAATTATTAGGACAAAATAAAGCAATACTGAGGTATTATAAAACAGTTTTCTACAAGTTTTCGATGTAGACTTGTAATAAAGGCAAATGTTAGTATACTTCAGCGCCTTCAATTTTCTTCATTTTGCGGCCAGTTCAGTTATTGACGCCAAAAAATCCCTCGTAAGTACAATGACATATAAACTGAACATCCGTTTAAAAAATGGGATGGACCCCGTAATAGCTTTATACTAATTGCTCTGACCTTGTACACGACCACAACCCAATTTGGAGTGTCTAGTCAGAGCAACCTCGGACCTAACTTTTGGATATGCATGATATGAAGATGATAGAAATGACGGAAAGTATAAGCTATAACTGTTAATCATCAACAATGTTTTTGAATAAAAAGGAATGAGCCAGTCTAGTAAAATCTTACCTAAAATTTATAAGTGAAATTTAAAATAAGGTTAAAGCTATGAAATGTAATAATTATGATATGGCATAATATTATGATATCTTGTGATATGGTATGATGCGATGCACGCTAAGAATGATATGATATGGCATGTTATAGATATGGTCCGCAATCAGAACTGGTCCTCTTTTGTATTTTTCACCAAAAAGTTGAAAAACCCACGCCCATTTTCATTCAACAGATTGAACTTTAATGTGTACACTTGAGACCCACAAAATATTATTGCTGGACAGCTTATCCAAGGATTTCAATTCCATAACATACGTAATTATACAGGGTGGGTAAAAATTAATATAGGGTGTAACTGAAGAAAATGTTCTTTTTTTGCACCATAATGAAGACCCTGACTTTTTTTAAAATCAAAATGATTGAGCCAAACCACTTATGAATTTTTGAATGATACAATGATGGCTATCAATAAAAATAATTAAGGGTTTCCTGTTGGCTGTGAGGCAATAAATACAGGGTGAATCAAAACATACTTTCAAATGTTAAAAAAAACAAGTATTGAGCATGAAACTTGTGGAAGTGTTTTTCTTTACATGTATACACTTCTAAATTAGTTTTCATACAACTTTGTATTTTTCAAACACATTTTTTATTTTTTTTTATGTGAAATATACCATGTTGCGTTACGGTGGCTCAAAGTTGTAATGTGGTTCTTCCGGCACATTAAAATAGAATTAAAATCTCGGTTACCCAAATTTGTGACACTAGGGTATTTAAGAAATTGCAGGCAGTTTAATGTTTAAATAAATGAAATGGAAATTAAATTATTTGTACACATTTTTTACAATATGTTGTATCATAGGTTGGCTGAATGTCTCTTTTGTCACGAAGAACAGGGTTGTCTAATTAATATACGGTACATTTTTACAAACTGTAGGGTTTGCACCACATTGTTCAGTGCTTAACATTAACTGATCACACTTGCTCAACAACTTTCCAGTTTTTAAAGTGCAGCTTAGAACACATATCTTCATGGTCTCACTGTACGACAAATGTCTCATTTTCACTGCAGTCAATACCGACATAGATCACAACCACAACTGGAATTACCAAATCGGAATCACAAGCAGATCGTTTTTATACACAACCTTTTCTGTTTGACTTCATAATAATAAAAACATGAAGTACATTTATTCCTGCAGCATAAGTGTGGCCTAAGCATGACAAATTTTTCTTGCAGGCCAACCATACCATCAGTGTGACATGAAACAGAAATACACCTCAACGATTCCGTGTTTGGCGAACTGCAAACCACACTGTCCTTAAAAATCATGTCATACATCGGATTGTGACACAAAAAAAAAAAAAAAAAAAAAAGGAACAAAAAAATCAAACTGGTTTCATCAGTGTTTGAAGTATAAGTTTAATTAAGTACATTTTAATTAGTTATGGTACACTCATGTATAGATACATGTATGAAGTAACAAAGAAAACTATTTCCAAAGGCTGATACATGACGTGGTGTGTCTGTGGCACACTTTGACTATGACAAATTAATTATTTTGTTGCAAGCCTACTTATTGCATATATTATTAATTAATTGGAATTTATTTCAAATAAACTTGTGTAACAATTTAACAGTCATCTTTATTTTTGTGGCAATGTAGTTCTTAGCATGGAATGTTGAAACTGACACGCAAACATTGGGGACTCATATATTTCATCTTCAGTAAACCGTTATATGTTGGTAAAATAACTACACCTAATTAACAGATTAATAATCATTTTAATTATTTTGTGAACAACAAATTAGTTGTCTAACTTGATAAAGTATACACTTTATCTTATGATGTGTGTAAATTTGAGCTCTCTAGCATTTATACTTTTGAGTTATGAGCTCCAAAGTTTTGCCTTTTCACACATTTTGTTGTGTAATTACTCCTATGAGCTCCTCAACCGCCGGCTCCTCAACCGCCGGCACCACCTGTGACCCACCGGTACTCTTCGTGCCATCACTTTGTTATTAGAATCCAAAAACCCTGGGACTTCTTTTATTTTCAAGAAGAAAAACAGCAACAAGATAAAACCACATTTATTTTTTTAACATAGCTAAGTGGAAGTACCTAAAAAACATTAGATACCTGAAAAAAAAGGCAACCGGAAACAAAACCACCATATTGGGGGACCAGTGTTCTGATTGTACCATTATGGTATGATATATATTAATATAAAATGGTATGATATGGCAAGACACTATTGACAGATATTACTAGGATATGTGGGTTGTGGGTTGGTTTGTTTGTTTTGTTTGTCCGGTAGCGTTCGCCGTCATTAACATACGATAGGATTTTGGTATGGTGGTAAAAAAAAAAAAAAAAGAGCTCCGACGCACGAGGTTTGTGGTCACGTTTTCGAGGGGTCATTGGGTCCAAAGGTCATCCAGGTGTCAATATTTTGTGTAACTTGGCCTATCGGGGGCCCCGTCGCGGCAGCCGGGTGGCGATGCACTGATGAGATAAACATGAGTTAATTTGTGGCCAAATCATATGATTATCCTATGAAATGAACTTATATATAAAGTAGGGATTGACATGGACCAGGAACAGTATCAGATATAACTTTTATATGTGATATTAAATATTTGATGTATAACATATGTTGTAAATTTTGATTTGGAATATGAATAAATGCAAAAAAAAAAAACTAGCAAGTCAAGAATCGGTTGTTTCTCATCGCCAAAGCTACAGTGAGCACTCCATCTAGAGACGAGTTCCCAGTCTAGCTCCAACCAACCATGACAACCATAATGACTAATAAAACTGTGGCCCATTTGGGGGCCCCCCCATTTTAGGCCAAGTTTTGATGCGAAAAGGCATTTTTTGCCCAACCGGTAGCAAAAAATGGCAGTGCTCCTGGATTCAACTAAAATTGTTTCTGATGCCAAAGCATTGAAGTTGTCGTCAACCAAGTCAGAGCGTTGTCATCCAAAGATTTTTCGGCTTTAAGTTGCATTTTTTTTCCTCAATGGCCTTTTTTTTAGTGTTTTTTTTGCATCATAAAAATCTATTTTTTAGACTATATTATTATTACTAAAGAAAGAAAAGTCCCACGTACCAATCTTATACTTTGATTCCCTGACATTTAACTGTATTCGAACCAAACCACAAACAAAAATATGCATTATTTTTGTTTTTATAACAATTTTCTGAAACCCATAAAAAATACAGTTTTTACAGGTGAGAATGCACAGTTTTAACATCCAGGCCTTCATTTATGAAAAAAGGAGATCTCTGTTAATAACTCTCGCTAGATTCATTTAGGACTCAACAAGGGGCTCAATTAACCCTAACACGGCCGGAGGCCATGAGAGCCAACGAAAAACGTGGTACCGTTCTGAAATGTTTTTTCGTTGCATCTGGGCCGTCAACAACTATTATTTTGTCGCGCAAATGACTCGCATTGCGCCTCATGCACCGGAAATGACGCGATGTGTCTCGTTGCCCTGGGCCGTCTTCCCGAAAAATGACGCGAATTTTTTTTCGTTGCATTTGGGCCTTCTTCCGGAATGCCGCTATGTTTTTCGTTGCATCTGGGCCCGTTATGACTGGAAATGATGCAATGCTTTTCCTGCATTTCGGACGTTTTGCCCGCAGAAGGAGCAATGCTTTTTCATCATGCGGGTGACCTGGGTACAAATGCCCATAGACAATTTCGATGGTGCTGAGCGCCACCATTTTCGAAGCGAATTTTTTTAATTATGCAAAACGTATTCATGACGTAAACCGGAGCCTTGACGTAGCTAATAGCGCCACGCACGACATGATGTAGTCGTAATATCGCCACTTCACACTGTCGACTATAAGCTACAATTTCATGCAGATTCAGTGTGGCAGTACGCATCCATTATTTATTTATTTATTTAATTTAGTTATTTATTTATTTAAGTTACCCTGTTTTTATTGCAGTCGCACGCGATGTTTCTCTTTGCATCTGACTTCTTTCCGGTAAATTGGCGCGATGTTTTCGTTGCATCTGGGCCGTCTTCCGGGAAAATGACGCGATTTTTCGTGCATTTGGGCCGTCTTTCCTGGAAATGACGCGATGTTTTTCGTTGCATCTGGGCCGTGAATTGACTTTACGCTACTTATTCCTGTGTGCCGGGAAAAACGGCTAGATGCAATGAAACGCAAACTTTGCCTCTCGTAGGATCTGGCTTAAAAATAAAATATATTGCCTTTCGTTGCATTTTTGCCGTCGGCCGGCAAAAAAAACCCCACACCCGGTCCGGGTTAGGGGTTAATTCCATTCATACAAAAACAACAAGCTTTTCAGTAATTAAGAGCTCAATTTTGAACTTCCCTGAAAGACTGTTCAGGAGAGCCGTAGGGAGCTCCGGAGCTATAGCTCTCCCTAGAAATGAAGGTCTGTACATCTAGACATAATTATCAAGTCAAAGTTAGAGCGCCCTCGCTCAGATGTGGCCTGTCTCTAGTCACAGTGCATTGTTTCAGATTCAGGTTTTAGTGCAAAAGTGTAAAAATGTTAAGGTGCTATAGCATGAAACAAAACATGTTTGTCTCAGGTTAAATTGTGTAGAAATCCAAATCTTAAACTTGTCAAAAATGCAAAGATGTTTGGGATGCGTTCCGAGATTAATCGCATTTTAGGGTATTGCGCAATGCCGAGTCCCATAGAAACCTAGATGGTAATTTTGCTAAATTTGTATCTTGCTTTGAAAAAAAAAATTACTCAAATATTTTGCAGTGTGACAAAATTAATACTATATGGCCATGCCGTCTGTGACGTGGGGCCTGTTGTTGCGTTTCGTCTGCAAATTTCAAGAATCGTGCATCATTTTGAGCTTAAACCTTTATAACTTCAAACTAACAGGGCTAGCATATGAAAGTAACATTTTTTTCTTAAAGGAAATTGTCCAATCTTTTCAAATATGCATCAAATTTGCAGTAGGGCTAGTCTTAAGCAGTTCTTGATCCAAATACTCATGAAAAAGTAGACAAAAAGTGGTATCTCTTCAAAATAGCCTCACATCACACCCAAAGCACCTAAAAAAATTTCCAATAACAAGCATTTATGGTAAACGAGAGGTTCTTGCCCTTCTAACAAGACTATTTGACAGGGATTGGAGTAGAACTATTTTTATGATTTTGGGGAGCACGTTAACGGAAATTTGCCATCAAAAAATATGCATATTGCATCCCAAAGACTGCGGCTAGAGCTTCTTGCAAGTAGCTTCTGCTGAAAGCACAATCAAGTATTTGCAAGTAAATCCACTAACCATTCATAAAATTAAGCTTTAATAGGGAATTATAACCCTTGTGAAAATTGGTTTTTACTGCATGACAAGTATGAAGTTACAGCACCGCATGCTCAAATTGACAGCTCACCTGTGGGGCAAGAGCAAAATACTGGCACCTAAAGGTTTTTTTTTTCATGGCTTTATTTGAAAATAGGATGATGGACCAGCTTACATTCTTGTTTTGCCCTACATGTGTGTAATAATTTTTTGCTATGTTGCAAAAAAAAAAAAAATTGACGACACAGCTGCCATAATTTATTTTGTGGCCGATTTTCACTCAAAAAGGTCATGAGTGTCACACCTAAAATGTGACCATGAAATTAGTACTTGTTTTTTTAAACAGGCACCATAAAATACCGGGTTACATATAGTTAGAAACCATTGTGTTTGATTGTTAG
>JAMKCH010036351.1:0-15309 GCA_023653785.1 Ophioderma brevispina
CCGAGACCCCCAACACTCTAATCAGCCTAAACAAGACACAAACCCTTACTCAGCGAGACCCCAAAACAAAGCCAAACAAGAACACAACTCTTCTCAGCCAGACCCCAAACTACTTCCGTTAGCCAAGAAAAACAAATCTTTCAACCGAAAACTATCAAGACAACAAAATATTCAACCGAGGCCTTATTTTCTACTCAGTCGACGGCCCCAAGCAAGACCAAGCAAGACCAATACTTACTCAAAACTGAGAGCCTAAACAAAGCAACCCACGACACAACTCTACTCTGAAAGGTCATAAGTGCGATAGTTACCATTTGCATGCATGGATACATTGTGGTGTGCTGCATGTTTAGGATTATCTGTTCTTAAGTCAGTTGCTATTGAAATGTTCTTCAGGTAACAAGTCACCTGAAGAACCATTTGGAGGAGCCATGACCAAAAGGGAATTGCATAAGGTATGTTTGAGGGGATTCCGACAAATATACTTACGACTTTCTGATTTCAACAGGATTTTTTTTCTTAGTGTCCATATCATGCTTTCGTATGAATTTACAAATGCGTTTGAATTAAAATTATACTTTAAATTGCAATTTCTTTTCCTCTTATACAATTACGACAAACAATGACTTAACCCAAAAATAATTGCAACATAATATAGTTCTTCAGAATTGTACTTAGAACCCCTTTTAAGAACAAAAAGAATCAAACGTTATCAAAATCGTAGAAGTGGAAAAATGTCGTTGGGGGAAAGGTTTATACAGGGGTACCCCGTGTTTAAAAGTATACAGCATGTTCCTCGCCTTAAGGATTAAAAAGGTATAGTTTGCCCAATTTGTAGTTGTAGTTTTCAATCGCTCTGAAGCAAAATCGGTCACGGTCACAAGGGAAAATGGTTGAAAAAATGTTCATCTAATGGTACAGGAGCGCGAAAATACCACTGGTTGAACCATCTATTGTTGCAAAAATTACTATGAAAAATTGACGGTAGTTAAAGGATCTTGGGAGAAACACTAACCATAATCTCACATGAACTGTCAAACAAGACTATTTCATATTTTCTGATCCATTGTGACAAAATGAACAATGTAACCCAAGCGAGCAAAAAAATCGGATATTCTAAAATTTTTACCCTGGGATGACCTAGCTGCAGGGTGCTTTGTACCTATGTACCGTAAAATATAGGTTATAGCAAACTTACTTTTTTAAATCTAATTAGGAGTAGAAGTATTATCTTCAAATCAATTCAAAAATGTTTTTTTTTTTTTTTTTTAATCATGTTTTTTTGTTGTTTTGGTCTTTTTTTGTGTTTTGTATTATTTAATTGTTAACATTTTTAGTATATAACCACCAACGTTGTTTTCTGTTGCAGTTATTTGGGTCAAAATCATGATATTATTGGACTGAGATCTGATCGCAACTGGTATCGGGACAGGTGCGGAACTTGAAAAAATGGCGGATTAAAACAGTGTCCAATCTGCAACCTTTTGCTTCGGTGTGGAGGAGATATATTCATCCGGGGCTCACAGTCCGGGAACCATGGTGAACCATAGGCAATCGATGCAGTTGACTCTTCTCGCAAAATTAGTTTCACGCGCGAGGAATAAAAGAAAATAAGTGGAGAAAAGTATTATGGTTGTTTTATTAGGACATTCAACTTACAAAACGGATAGTCAAAAATACAATACAGATACAAATACATGTTTTAGACAGGATTATAAGACATTATCAAAACGTAGCTTGACACATTTGTTTACAAAATATGTATTGGTTGAGTATATCATATCTTAGCCCAATTAATTGATGTCTTAAACATATCCAGAAGATAATTTTATCAAAAGGAATCAGAAGCAGCGACATTATCAGAAATAATGGTCTGTTCAGGCGTGGGACGTCTCCGCGTTAGGTCGCTTGCAGTCGAGCCCCCGAAGCAATAACGGGCGGAACCACGCCGAACAAGGACAATTATTTCTGATAATAATGTTTTATGAAGTTCAGCGAAGAAAACAAAATTTATCCGCAATTTAAAGTTTGCCGCGATTTTGTGGGGTTTTTACTCGCGTCATTGTCATGTTAATTTCTTCGCGGGGGGCTTTGTCGCCATGTGTAGCTTTTTGGCACTAGGCCACACAGGTGAATCGGCTGGTAGGATCATCGAAGTTTCCCATCGGGTGCATCGTCACAAGCTATCTGTTTGGTGGTGTGGATGTGAGTTCTTGTGTCCAAAAATAACCTTTCTATGATACACTGCGTGGGAATTACTTACCGCAAACAAGGAGTGATGCGATTGATTAGGGTAGTCCTCAACGCATTTGCTGATATTATTTGATGGGATAGTCCTACGTTTTTCTCCAGTTTTATTAAAGCTGCGGGATTATTAAACTTCGCTTTAAAATAATATATTCTCTACGTAAAATGAACAGGGGATTATTACCGCAACAAGAAGAGATGCGCTTCTGATTCGGATAGGCTCAAGCGGTGCTATCTTCTTGTCAAGGAGAAGGTTAACGTGGTCCGCATCTTGCCGTACTGTCAGTTTCCCTATTCCCTGTACAACAGTTGCATTCAAATGGCCTATGACCTGTCATACGTACTCTGTGCTGAACGCATAGGACATGAGAAAACTCAACGTCGTTGCGAGGAAAGGGCTCAAGGGATTTTTCTTCGTAGAAGCTCTAATTGTAGAATAATTATCATCCATAAATATGGGAATTTTTATTATGATTAGAAAAAAACATTCAGAAAACATCGGAAATGGTTCATTTATAAAGAGTGGTATGTTAGGGTATTAATGCTAACTCTAGGTTAAAAGTCATCCAGTGATCTGTTGCGATTCAAGGAGCGCCATCACAAAGTTAGACCTATACTCTTCGCAGAAGCTGACAACCACATAAATTCTATTTCTTATAAGGTGGTGTATAATTTGGTTGACTACGGTACTGAAAAATATTCGAAACGACCATTTCTAACCAGGCTTCAACAGTGTAAAAACAGGCGTACTCGCCAATGTTCATGCCCACAGTGGTGGTGGGTAATACTAATCCTAATGAGGCATGTCATTTGTCAGTGATTGGCTGGTGCCTGTGAAGTGGGATCATTTACATTACGATCAAACTTATTGAATGGATTTCATGTCACAATGATTCGGTGGGGGGGGCAAAAAAGGTCGAGGCGTTTACAGTGGACACTAACTGCAATATGTGTTATTCAAGCCGTGCGATATATAACTCGGGTTGGTTGCTGAATGGGATGTTAGTGAATTGACGTTTTAATTACGTTAACGGACGTGATTACACGAATGGAACAGTGTTGATGGCCGGGGGTTAGCTGTATGTTGAACTTAATCAATACGATGGAAATCATCTGGGTATTCCAGTTCATTATCAGTGCCCGTGATTTAAACAACAGCAAGGTTCAGCCAGTAGTATGCCAGTTCAGCAGCAAATCCTGGAACTAGTGCGTTATAAAAAGGTAATAATAATTGATCAAGCTCAATTACACGTCAATTGCGGACTCCTGCATGGCGTGTAATATGAGCCCAATATCTGAGTGCAAAGTTTGTGTAAGGCGAATTTATTGATTTATCATTGTTGTTGTCAGGAACCAAAATTACAATGTACCAGTAGATGATGCTAGTTGTGGATGAGCGGGGGTATTTTTGTATGGAAGCCATAAGCCTAAAGCAAAGTTCATCCACATATAGTTGGGCATCTGCCTTTTTTGGTTTTTCTTAAAACCGTTTAATATGAAATGATCAAATAATGCAAATAATTCGTTCAGCTGCATCAAAATGTATGGGCTTGGGGTTAGAAACAACTTAGGTTTCAACATAGGTTAAAGGGGGATCCCGATAAAGATTTCAAGTTTTTGATTTAATAGATTGGTCTTCACCCATAACCCCATCTATTTGTAAGTTTCGCGCCGATATGTTAATCGTCTGGAGGAGAGACCGAAAAACGTTTTTTGTTAGCCCTTGATACGTGTAAATTAATAGTGTCGACCAAACTGGTGTACATTTCCGCTCATAAACATCCTTTGGTTCTAAGTTTCACAGGTTAAATGTGAATATAGTAGCTTTCTTCTGATACCAAAATATTGGCCACTTCCGGTATAATCTGGGCTTCTGGGGACGAGGGCTATTGAGGCGATCCGGCGGGACCTTAAGGGCTCGAGAGGTCTTGGGCGGTTACTGAATAGGGAGCCTTGGGCGTTCATGTATGTTGTGTCCCTACATCAATGGCGGGGGTTTACTCATTCAATTCATTTCAAACAAATTGTGGGTCGGGGTTCTCCAGGGGGTGCCAACTTTCAGCCATTGATAGGGAGAGGGACAAGAGTTATGCCAACGGCACAGGTCAGGAGGAGGAAGAAGCTGCAAGAACAGGGTTTAGTTCGTCTTCACTAGGGCAGGGTTGCAAAACAAAACTTGCCCCTTCAAGCACAAATGTACAAGATGCTTAGGGGAGGAGCATGGTGCAAGCAATAACTTCAAATGCCAGAATTGGAATAAGACTCCGTCAAAAGTGGTTTTTGTGTTGTTGCAAGTAGGCTCTCCAATCAATGTGAAAAATCTTCTTGATGGGTTTGGACAAAGTTTCCAGAAAAAATTGCTGCAAGTTTTTAGAATGGTCAAGTTGGTTTCAAATTGGCTATGTCGGGGCAAGGGTTGAAAGGGATTCAGTTAAATTTGTAATCAATTTCGGCTTGGCAAGGAAAGGCGCGTGAAAAAAGGGAAGGAGTGCGGGGTCCTTTGCATTCGAGACCACTTCCAAGGTTGATGGGTCACCAATCGGCCCTTGTTATGAATCAAAACCAAGGAGACAGGCTATTTCAGCAACTCTCGTTTCAGAGGGACCACTTAAATGATGGAATAGATAGGGATATGTATAAAATTTATATAAAATTTTGATGTGGCTGTCAAACAGGTCGTGAGTGCAGGGAAAGGTGCACTTTTGCCAAAAACGGACTTTGAGTCGGCTTTCGGGGTATTACACAAGCGGCTTAGGGGCCGACCAGGTCCCCTTTACTGCCGTGTATGTAAATCGGAGTTTAGCCACTTTGAAGTTTTCATTGCAATCTCTAGTCCCCAAATAATAGATAAATTGGCGCAGGTGTGGGAATTCGAAACCCAGGGACCTTTTGGTCACAAGACGAGCGCCTACAGACATACGCCACGCAAAACTCGAGCTGGCGAGATCGGTTTTGTAATACTATAAATAAACACATTACGGAAAATAAAGCGCACACATACTAATCTTGATGACGAGCTTACCTGGTCGGCCCCTAGCCGCTGCGTTATTACGGTTCACCGGACGATTTTGGTTGTTGGATTACACGTGAATGGTAATTCATATGGTGAAGGCGCTGCCAATGGGAGCGGTCGTGTTCACCAGCTCACTTTTGAGGGATTATGTTTATCATTCCCTTGAATGGGAGACATTCAGTGAAGCGCCCTCTAGTAGATTAGCCACTAATGGATATTCATCCTTTATGTTCTAAAGATGGAAAAAAAATTCGGTCATGCCAGGATTATCCGATCTTTCAAAGCGTTTGTATTAGCCTGGGGTGCCATTAGTTCCAGATAAGTCAGTGGTCTCACATCGAAATTTCCGTTTTTTTGGGCCTCCAGATCGATTGGTCAAAAGCGGTTCAGTTGCCACGGAGGAAAATTGACAAAGTCAAGGCAAAAATTATCAAGTGACTGGAATCTAAAAAAAATTGTCCACTATGAGATTTTTCAGTGTCTTGTGGGGCTCGTTTTTCGTTCATTGCAAAGGCCTGTTGCCAGATGGGGCGTTGTTTCCGCCGCTTGATCGATCTTACATGTGGCAACAAGAAATTGCGGTTTAGAATGTCCTTGTCTAAACATGCTAAAGGAACGAAAGGCAGATCTTCTCGATGTTGGCTGGTCGTTCTTAGTTTATTTATGGAATTTCAATATTCCTGTCCAAAATATGGTTGGTTGGATGCTTAAGGTATATGCTGACGCATGTAAGTGTGTGGGGTTGGTGGTTTTTTCGAAGGCATGTGGCCAAGGAAAATGGCGGCAATCCTGTGCCAAAATTTCTATGCATGATCAGAATTTTTCCCATATTTAGGGCCAGTAGTGTGGTGGGGGGAACTGCACGGTGGGGGTAAGCACATATTTATTATTTAATTATTTATTTATTTGACATTAACCCTTTTTCAATCGGTTGGCCCACACACCTAAAGGGGTTGGGCATTCATAAAACAAAAGAACACCAAACGGAAAATGTGAAGGTTCGACTTCAATTTTGAACTTTTCACATTAAATTATTACGTAAGCTCCAAGCACGTCTGCGATAACTTTTACGGAATGATCAATTATGAACGGAATGTTTTGCGTTGCTCATCAAGCGATCGGTGTTACCATGAGTAAGTAAAAATCCGTTTATATTCAAATCACTGCAATATACATTTACCAAATATGTTGTAATAATGGTAATAGGCGTGATTCAGCTTTAAAAATACTCAGTATGGGAATATCATTTAGGCATTGAGTGAAAAAGGGGAATGGGAATATCTCAGTACCGTTTGTTGCACTGTGGGCCAGAACCATCATTATCGTCCAACGGGAGTTTCTCAATAAGAAGCTAGTGTGTTGGATTTGGCCTTAAATTGTTTTTGGAACCAATGGTCAACAGTTTCGCCATTCAATATGCAAATTCATGCTGAAGCAGGTGGTTCAAAGCGATAGTATATTCTCTAGGCTTACTTTGTCCGTAGCGTGGGAGAAATACATCATGGAGGAAAGGGGGATGATTCAACATTATTAGTGTTCAGATGGTTCCATTTGTTCAATCCAGTTACACGTTCGCCTTTGCATTCGGTTTCTAAAACTGATCCCATTGGGTAGACCTACGTTGCTCCAATTGAGGGATTCATGGCGTGGGATGTGTCCGATAAAGGCAGTGGAAAGAGTTTGCACAGTCGGTGCAGTTGGCTGTTGCCGAGCTTTGCAGGCCCCTGTGCATTCATGTGATCGGCAAGTTTGTTCACAAGTCTGAAGTATTAGAGTTCTAAAAATGTGTGCGTCAGAGTGGTTAAAAGTGAGGTTTCCCACCCCCCCATCAGCTCACGATTGGGCTGCAAAATCGGCATCACTGTTGAGAATTCCAGTGGATAAATAACATTTTGTCCGCTGGAAATTGGATTGCTGTTATGGGTACATAGGCCATCTCATATGTTTTCTTCTTTAAATAAATGGCTGTCATGTCGAAATCCTTCCTTCACGGAAGACTACACCTGGGAGGTTATGTGATTTTGGCATGGCGTTATTTATTTAATTGAAGGGCATATTTTTGCAATAAACCTTAGGTTGGTCTGTTATCGAAAGGCTAGGCGTAACCGTTTCATTTAAGGAGTATCACTGAGGTTGACGGGGAGTATGGCCCGTTCAGCGATTATCGTGCACTTTACAGATTTTAGCAAAATGTTTTTGCCTTGGTTAGGGTACCACTTGAAATGGTTTTTGAATAATTAATTAAATTTTTGCTATGCTTTCATTTGTTTCCTCTACCTTGTTTTGCTGTACCTTGCTCCTGCTTTTTTGCCCTTGTTATTTGCAGGGGGTATGACTACACTGATTTTGGACGGACTCCATAGTTAAGCATGTAGGAGAATCCAGCACCGGGCAACTCAACTATCTGGTGGGGGCGAGTGGAGTGTGTGGGATGGATGTGTGGGGCTAGTATTTCACAGGACTGTCAGGGCGTCCAGGTCAACTCGTCGTCTGGGTCATCTACTACCCATTGTGATTGCTTTGGGTTCAATGAAATGCTTTGGCGATCGATGGTTGACTAGATCTAACGATTTATTTGAAGAAACTAGATGCATTATGGAAATTTCTTCCCTTCACAAGACATAATTTGGTTAATGCTTACCTGGGAGGAGGTACACAAGAGCTGAACCCCATGTGCAGGGATAAAGATTGCACCATAGCGTCTTACTAAAATGCCAAAGAGAGGTTGCTTTCAATGTCCAATACTCAAATTATCAAGAATTCAACAAATCTCCACATACACCGATGTATTTGAGATCAGTTCACCTTTAATGATCATGGTCAAGACTCAAACAGATCGTCTAGCGCACTTGGGTTCTTAACGCAATTCCAGGTGTTGTCTCTTTTTCCTCCCAGCACGGTAGGCGTTTATGTGGGAAATTACCCGTGGTGTTCCAAACTTTCTGGCCTCGCTGGCCAAGGCGCTTAATTTAGCGTTTATTTTGGTTTTTCCGTTTCTTTCCCTTAATCATGGCCTATTTGGCTTTAAAGGGGGAAAGGGGTTGGGCAAATTTGGGTTCAAAAATTTGGTTGGCAGGTTTCTAATAAATTTTACTTTCTGCTTTGTTATATAGGTAAAAATGAAGTTTGAAAGACAGATGTGTTAGATTGTTAGTAAGATATTTAATATTTCAATTGCTAATTTGACAGGAAAGGCTGGACAAGAAGGGATCATACTTCAACTCGGCATTCTGTCCTAAATCGATTTGTATTAAGTAATATAAATATTAAGGATTTGTTAATAGTGGGGGTTGGTAAGTTTAACATGCATGAAGGCATATAATTATATTAGTGGCATATTTCACTTATAAGGCATTCAAGAAGTCCTGGAAAACCAATGGAGTCTGACTCGGCTCCCATTGGCCAGGTTCCTAGTTGCTAGGTTTAACAAATTTATGATGCCTGGGACAGAATAAGGAGAGGTATACTCTCGCCTTATCTGTAGGGCTCAGTCATAAGATGGATTCTTAGTTGATTGGGGGTTTCCTAGTTAGGCTAGTGTTAGGTTCCTGGTGCTAGGGTTAACAAACTTTATGATGGCCGGGACAGATAAGGGGGAAGTTGTTTTTTTTAAACTTCGGCATATCTTAGGGCTAAGGCATAATATGGACTAGTTATGGGGGGTTTCCTCAGTAGGATACGGCTAATTAGGAAGAACTTGCCTGGCCAAGGTTTGGTCGATGGCGCTGTATTTCAGGGAATTTCTACTAATAATTGTGAGTTGGGTTGCAGATGTGGGATTCAGATTGCACATATGCATAGCTCCACATTTTAATGCCACTACCACAAACTTTCTTAACAAGCCATATTTGCTTTGTAGGGAAAGGTAATATATCGATGGAATTAAACAGACCTCAAGTCCTGCGCATAACAGATACGTAAATGTCAAATTGGTTGTTTGTTCATACTTTAGTGGGGCGGATATGTCCTACTTCTTATTCTTTAATTGACATTACACGTCGATCGAAAAAGAAAGCTAAACCTTAAGAATATGTTAAAATAATGCGTTTTCCATACATTTCATGATAATTAGCTATGATTAAATTCATTTTTTACAAATAAAACACTTTAATGCCACGTTTGCTTATATGGTCGTTGTACAAGTCTAGACTTTATTGACGGATCTTCACAATAGGTGAACAAATAATGAGTCGGCTTTTGAGAACGGGATAAATCGATGTTCAAGGTTCAAAAAATCAATTGAAATAAGGCACAGATCAATTAAAGCTGGAAGAGCTTTATAAATGTTACGCCTCAACGAATTGTTTTGAATAAGCCTAAGTATTTTGTAATCACCCTGCAGCATAAGCAGTTTCCTAAATAGTAAGGAGAGTGTAAATGTCAGTGGTTTGGTTTGTGACATCTTTGTTCGTTGTCGGGTCTTGATTTGGAAGCACGATTTTGATGATGAATACTTTAATTATAAGCAAGTCAAGACACCAATGATCGTTTTGTGGAGACGTGAAAAGCAAAAAGGTAAGGTCGTAGAGCTTGAACGTGTCTTTTTAATATAACATCTCCTCTTTTGTAAGAACTTGAATATTTAGCTTTAAATTTGCAAAATCCGCGCTCATATTGGTGGAATTCAACTTTATCAGTGAAACATTGTATTCGTGACACTACAGATTTTATATTTTGAATACAGTACTGCTTGGACCACAGGAAACATATCGCATTAAGTATACTGTGCATTCAGCGTGATAAAGTTTTTGTGTTGTTTCTAGACTACTGTATTATAATGCAAAATTTATATATTTAGCATATGCAGATTTCACGCTATTGTTGGTGTTCCTAACATTAATATTCTACATTTTATTCCAGAATATGTGACCTAGTAATCATGTCTCTGGAATTGACCTTTGACCCGTAAAAATACCACTCTATACGACACTACGAATTAATTTTTTTAATACAGTCCTGCTTGTTACACAACGATGAACAGTATAGCTGTGGCATTCAGCCGACAGATTAAGTTTGTATCATTCATCTGTTTTTGATAAAAAACAGATGTTGATCATGGCAGATGTCCATAATGCGATTATAATTTAAATAATCCCTCCCCCTAGACAATGGGACCGGTATTTCTACACCGATTACTATAGGGTTCTATTGGACAGGACTGTTGTATTTCTTTCGTTCAAAGTTCGAGCCCGACAGATATTTCTGATAATGTGTCAGCATGACCACTTTATCAAAAAAAAGGCGGGGCAAACAACTTTAACCAGGGGCCGTCGCTAGACATTTTGTCAAGGGGGGGGGTGTACAGTGAAGAAATGATATTGCTGCAGAAGAGTCCTGGAAGCGTAGTGAGCGAATAAATCACTTAAGGGCCGTTAAGTAGATGCTATTACAGACCATATTTTCTTTATCGTTTGAACTGCACACCGCAAGTTGCCTTGACACAAACCGGCGCGCAAAAGGGAAAGCCGGAAGGGTGGGGGTACAGGGGCTCGCTTAGGGCCCTGGGCGTCCGGGGGCGAGCCCCCCGGACAGCTCTTGCATTTAAGCTATTCGAACCTTCAAAAATGACCCACTGTTGAGGGGTTAAATTAGAAACCAATTCAAAGTAAAGATCCGAGTAAAGACTGGTTCTAACTTTGCTCACTGAAGACGGGTGTATACATGTATAAGCTTGTACTGCCAAAGAGAATTGCATATAGCGAGGCGCCAATCTTTAATGGGGTGGTGCAGGAGCAGAGCCCTCTGATGGGGGGTCCAGGGCCGAAAGCCCCCCGGAAGCTCCTTGGATTTAGCTATTAAGAACCGTCAAGATTACCACTTTTTGAGGGGTTAATAGTAATCAATTCAAGAAAAGACTGGTTTTAGTTTTTGCTCACTGATAAGGGCAGTATAGGCTGTACCGCCGAAGGGTTACTATACACATTATAGCTAGCGCCAAGTCTTTAACGATGTGTGGCATGACAGAGCCCCTGCCGGAGTCCAGGGGGTGGAGCTCCCGGAAGCTCTGTGGATTTTGTATAAAGGGTATTTTTTGAAGGGTTAAGTAAAGTAATTAATTAATTCAAATGACAGCCTTAACCTATAAGTTTATGGTGCTGGGGGGCTAGGAAAATTCGGATCCCTACCAATTTTTTTTTCTTGACCACTGTTCATCTGCCCTACTGAAACTTCCCTTTAACTGGTTATACCAAACTTGGGGAATGGCCCATGGCCCCCTCGTGTTTTCCCACAAATTTATTTTACACATTTTGATCACACGTACTGTTGGCACATTAAACACTTCATGATTTAACCGTTGGTTAGGCCTTTGGAACAAAACTAATTGGCTTGAGGAGAAGCCAATATTTGTGATTTGGATTTATGTAAAGTCTGGAGTTCAATCTCAAGCGTTCTGATGTCGTTCTCTCCTTTTGTTTCATTCTTACTTGCCCTTTCTCTTTTCTTTTCCTCTGCTCTTTTTCCCGCTTTCTTTTCTCTTTCTCTTTCCCTTCTTCTCTCTTTCCCTTTTTCTTTCTCTCTTTTTGAGGATCTGCTGGGGGGGGGGGGGGTGTTTCCACCCACACCCCCATTGCGACAGGCCTGAACTTAAACAAAAGAAATCAGTGGATATCTAATGATAGAAGAGGGCTAGAACGTGTAATGATATATAAATGACCGGCTTTTTAAACACCTGCTTGGGCTCTTTTTGGATGACCAACATGTGTCCAATCATTGCTTCATTTACAAGCCAAGCTTTCCATCCATGTATAGAGATCAGTGGTCGAAACCCACTAATGCGGGTTTCAGCAAAATCCCCCCCCCTTTTAAAAAACCGGTGGGTTACTTTTCAATGTACCGAATAGCGCTTCTTTGTATGATGTAGAGGTTTTCCTAATTTTTTTTAAAACTATTATTTCTCAAGAATCCCAGGCTCATTTTATTTAAAACTTAGGCACAAATGATGCCCATTTTTGATTTGATAATTTATATATTTTAAAGGAAACGTTAAATTAAACTGTGTTTTTAATTCAATTTAAAGTAAAGTGCAAACTGTAACATTTTCCCGAGTGCTCAGGTCAATACCACCACATTGAGTCACCAATTTTTGTCAAGATTGAAGCCTTTTGAAAAAAGTGGCCCCCTGTACAATAACCATCAAAAGTTCAATGACCTTTATATTATTCAAATTTTCACCCATATCTCCTATTACTGAACATCGCATACATGCCAAAAAGTAAGCTAACTATATTTCTGATAGCCTTATGATAATAGACAAATCGTTTTAGCTACTTTTTCAACTAATTGAACCACTTTGTACGAACTTCGTCAGGGGGTGCATGGGAACAAAATAATCCTCTATTACCTTTTGTATTAAACAACCCCCATATCAGAAACCCGTTTGCAATGCTGAGGACAAACGCCTTACACTTAAAATATGAGACCAAAGATATCGTCACTTTCTACTTTTAAGGCATTTCACTAAATTTTGTCTAACTACCCCTCAACCCCAGTTCTATCACGTTTATTCCTTATAACTACCAAAGTTCCAATGATATTTTTTTTTATATTTGGTCAGGGCACTGCAATAGTTTATTGGTATTGACATGCGAAACATTTTCTAATCCTTTCTTGTCATAGCCCCGGGTATAGATCAGGAGCAATGCCTGAAGGTCAACGACAAAGTCTTTCACGGTTGTGAGAGGGTCTTTCTTGTCGATGTGGATTTCAACCATATACTTGTGTCCCCATGGGGTATGTACAACCGAGAAGTACGATACCTGGTTTCAAACACTGCTTGCTACAGTTGTGAAGTGCTCCTGCGTCCACATTCTTCAACACATATCCCATCTGTTCAAAGAACAATGAAGACTTAGAAATTACAGTTCAAAGTCGGAGTTCAAAGGTCACGTGTGTCTTGTTATTTTGCGAACATGAGCTAGAACATTCTACAAACTAAAAGGTTTATTACAAAACGGAGCCATCGCTAAAATCTTAAGAAACCCCAAATGTGATTCATACAGAAAATCTTGCAGTTTTCACAGTTAGAAGTTATACGGCTGTTCGAATTTGCTCAATCATACAACACGATAGAGAATGGACGCTTAATGCTCTCTATGGTATCACTAAATCGTCAAATGTTTGTTGTTAGCATAAAGCCCAACAAGCTTGTTTCTCTGAAACTGAGATTTATGAACTTTAATATAAAACACGAACAATTAACTATATCAACAAATCTGCACTTGGGTTCATTACCATGGAATTTTCACATGTCATCATCATCATTCGGCTACGGAGCGGGCAACTACGAGCTTTCCAATTGCTGCGCTAAGGTTATTAATTTGGTCACTATCCACTCCCAACAGTTGACGCACATCTGATAAAAAACCTCATGATAAAATGACGTACGTTCTTTAACACTTGAAACTTACACTTATGCTTTCGCCCATCAAAGCTGATACTTGATTACAAGAGTGGGACCCGAGACCGTTTCCAGTAGTGAGGTACAATCTTTTTTCAGCAGTGGATTGTAGGTGATCAAAAGCTAAGGTTAGGCTATACGTTGGCTCGTCGGTACTTCTGGCCGGATTCTTTCCGTCGGAACCGGTTTCAATTTTTTTAAAGCCGCATGATATACTTCCAGTTGCATCGAGCGATTACTGCGCGTGAGCATGCGTAACACTTGATCTTGGGTCAACATCGATCTGGGTATTCCGCATGCCAATCGCTCGCCTGCGACTTGATGTACCACGGTATAATATGGGCTTAACAATGAAACACAGTTTCACATCGCCATAACCGTCAATCAGTGGTTGAGTTTTGAACCGCCCCATTTTAAAGCTCATTTTAATACTTCTAGTCGCAGCTAGCGATTGACGCCCTGTAACATGCGCAACACCCGATCTTAGAGGCAATACAGGTGTTGCGCATCTAGAGACGTCAGTCCCTAGTCTGATTGACATGGTCATTGCACCTTTAGTGGTTTGAATCTGATGGGACATGGCTTGGGACAATGCCCTGAAACTATTTAATGCAAACAGGAATTTACTTGTCACTTTATTACCAAATCTTCTGGCCAGAGTTGGTATGGGGGGGGGGGGGCAACAGATCATTGTAAAGTCACATTTTTTTCGGTTATTACCCCCGTAAAGTCCCACTGGAACGGACCAATAATGGTTGGCTCCACCTAATTTTGGCACTGTTTTTAAACTAGCGCCTGTTACGGATTTTATTCCAATGTTCCGATAAAAGACATTTGTTTGGGCTTATGATGGCACTAATGAATTGTTTCTTTTATAAGTTAAAAAAGGTTATGAATCAACAGTTTTTCTGTTTTACTTCACCTGTTATACACAGAGATATGAAACAGAATGCTTTCATTGAAAAGAATAACCTCCTCCTCCAGCCCCCATCCCATTGTAACATCATCCATTAGCTGACTTTACAGATAAACATCTGACATCCTGAGTCCAAACCTGGTCTGGTGGCCATTAATAGTGGCGTAAGCCGTGAACACCAAACGAGGCATTGAGCTCAACATTCTTAACACAACCAAGGGGTATACTCTGAAGTGAAAACATCTGAACACCGTCCGCTCAGTAAATTAGCTGTATGGCTTTCTGGTCTTCGCCTACTACGGCCCTGGCCTTAAATGGATAAACCTGTTTGTTAATAAAGGTAAAGAAAGGCAACATGACCGATTTCTGTTACTACACACATTTTTTTTTTTTTTTTTGTTCGTCTCCCCCCTTTTGTTTAATTATGTATTGTCTTTCCTTTTTATAAGAGTATCTTTGCACTGCAACATTATTTGGTATAGTGACCACTACCTATCTAGTATCTCGCCGCCCTGACTATTTACAAACATCCATGTGAGGCAACGACCTTGACAAACCCAAAAACATAGACAGGCTAGAAACCCTCTAACTTAGCCATAAAGATAGGGTTTGGGGTAACTACCTGGCGCCCACCCCCTCCACAGACTGACCCATGAACAAAGTTTTAAAACTTTTTTAGATAGGGGTAACCCTGGGTGAAATTTGTAGACTCTACTTAAGGAGGTCTGTCAAAAC
>JAMKCH010036352.1:0-71191 GCA_023653785.1 Ophioderma brevispina
ATGCATATTTACTTTAGAACACCCCTGCGTCCTCTAAAACAGCCAGACGCGCGCGTGCGAATGCGTATTTACTTTAGAACACCCCTGCGTCCTCTAAGTTAATTCCGGTTAAAGTCCCGGAAATAGACTTACCTTGAACTGATCATGCTCACGCTGTTAGAGAACGGCGCGAGTGAAACCGCCGGTCTCGGAACACACATGTCTCATAAACGTGGTTATGAAGGAATAGTTAGAGCGCCAGCCAACGGTGTTAATGATCTGTTCTAGGCGGATGCCGCGGTGAAAGGCGGCCGAACTTGCCCCAGCTCTGGTGGAATGAGCCGTAGCACGTCCGCCAGCGCTCACCGCATTGGCCCGATTGATAACCTCGCAGACCCAACGTGTCTCGCAAAGGGTCTTAGTACGGGAGAGGTAAAAATCGAGTGCTCCCACCAGACACCACAGCCAGTCCTCCCTCACGGCAGAACCAACCGACATGTCCGGCAAAAGCACTGGAGAAGACCCGGGCGGAAGTGGAGAGTGGCACCGAAACGTCCAAAACTATAAATTTCCCCACCGACAATGCGTGCAATTCGGAGGCGCGACGGCCTGACGCCATCGCCAGGAGGAAAAAGGTTTTGGACGTAACGGCGGCCAGACTGGCGGAGCCCATCGGCTCGTACGGTACGCCTGTCAAACTCCGTAGGGCGGTTGGCAAGTCCCACCTAGGCATAACGAGCCTCGTTGGCGGCCTGGTGTAAAACATGCCATGTAAGAGGCGGTTCAAAAAGCCCATCACCACTCGGAACAGCCCCAGGGGCCGTTCCTCGGTGATAGAACCGAACCGCCAACCTGAGATTCTTGATTGTGTTCATGTCTAGGCCACTACTAGAATAAAGAATTCAGGAAGTCTGCGATCTGATGAACAGAGTAAGTGGACGGGCGATAGAGCGCCAGAAGGTGCAGCTGGAATGGGTGCATACGATGCCGACAGTAAGGCACGATGTCCACAAGGTTGGCCATGAGTCCCTGAACCCGGAGCCAAGCCAAAGCACAAGCTTGGCAGACCCCGGAAAGGAGCGTAGCGCATTGATGATAATGGCTACACGGTCCTTCGTTGGGAATACACAGCCATTGAGAAGATCCAGCTGCGCTCCCACAAAAACTGGGAACTGACTCGGTTCGAAGTTGGAATTCGAAAGGTTCACGATGAACCCCAACTTCAAGACCCCCCTTCCCCACCCACTTGGTGTGGGCGAGAGCGAGGTCCCTCGTCGGGCTGTAGATCAACCAATCGTCCAGATAGGTACAACGGTTGATCCCTGCCGTCTGAGAACCGAGCCAACGGCCTTGACCACACGAGTAAAGACTCGCGGCGCTGTGGACAGGCCGAACGGGAGGCACCGGAACTGGTACGCTTCTAGATCTGGAAGCGTAACCAGACTTGGTTCTCCCGTTCGATTAGGATGTGGAGGTAGGCGTCCTTGAGATCCAGAGACATCGCCCAACAGTTTGATTGGGCGACGGAGAGCGCGGGCTCAGCCGAGCCCGAAGCTACCCCGGTCCCGAAAGACAGTGCAGCTCTTGAGGCAGCACCTCCCCCGAAAGGGAAGCACCAGCCTCAGCCCGGTGAGCTTCAAGCCCCGAAGGGCGAGGCGTAGCCAGGCCTGAAGCCACCTCTATCCCATACGGCTGGGACTGAGGCAGCTTCAAGTGCGCTCCCACAGCGGGGTTCAAGCCCAGAGGGCGATCCCCAGTAGGAGCGCTGGCAGCCGAGGCTGCCGCGGTGGTGTTGGATGCAGCCACCACCGGGACCGAAGCCCCTGCAGTGCTCGGGGGAGCACCACAAGCCGCCGCCTTCTCAGACTGAGCCCCGCGCCGTGTCGGCTTGCCTGCGGGAATTCCACGAGAGAACCCCCGCTCGCCGTCGATCATGTCCCAGTGAATCCCCGCTAGTCCTACACAGTAAGACAGGCAGGGGGATTCCCTAGTACACGATCGATGGCGCCAGCAAGTCGGATGGGGATCCCACTCAAAACAAATTGAGCGGCATCCCCCCACAGAGCAGTGCTTGGTCATCGAAAACGTTAAGCACGCACGATACACTCAAGTAACTCAGGTAATTGTCCTTCTCGAAGGACCGTAATTAACAACAAAGACAGTCCTTCAAGAGAAGGACAAAGGAAGAATTACAATCAAGACCAAACAAAGAAGAGGATGTTAAACTAGGGTAACGACCTGGCTTCAAGGATGGGTCTTGGAGGTAATTATCGTGTCTAGCCTATAGAGACGCTGGCACAATGGGCCGGCTGGATCACGTAACTAAATTCTAAAGAACGCCTCACAAAGAAATGAATCGATTTAACTAATTAAAGATTTACTTCTAAAGAAATGGTCTGGACACTCAATCGGATTAGCTTGTCTGGACACAAATCTGTAAGGCACACAAAAGAATTGGAGTTACAAACTATGACCCTGAACACTGATTAAAGTCTAGTGAATGACTGACCAGTTTAAAGATAAATACACCTTCAAGTAATGGAGTTTTATTCGTAGTATATTTAAAACTGGATATAAAAAGCCAAAAGTTGTTACAGGGACGGCCTCTCTCGCCAAGGAGAGCTGTATTAAATTAATGCCGTCCGAACAGTAACAACAAATGAGAGTGTGTACACCACCGAGCCAATCAAATTGACTCAAAGTAGTTTAATAGTTATAATGGGGAAATTTACCGGGTTCCGAATTTGGCATACCAAATCTGGAACCTGCGATCTCAGCGAATTTGGCCAGAATTCGCCGAAATCGCAATCCAAAAATCCTGAAACGGGACTCGGGACATAGCTAACGGTAAAATTAGAGTTAACCCTAGTAATGGCGAAACAAATACCCGCAAACCTTGTGAATTCCTCTCGAATCGGGACTACAGATGACAATCAACCGGAAGGTAGAGCCCAAGGGAAAGATGACAAGCATGATGGGATCGACGGTGACGTCAGTGGTATGGTCACCAGGGATCTCGAATAGAAATTGTGTAGCTTAGTGCCTTGGCGGTCATCTTGTGCACCAACGATGATGCAATGTGTAATTATCGACATTGGAAACACTAAGGAGATTTACAAATTTGAGGGAGTTTTTTTTTTGCCTTTCATAAACTACTATAACAGGGTAAGGCATCCGGGGGTCCTTTTTCCAAACTACATTAATCGATTTGGGGGAGTTTTTTCAACCAAGAAAGTGTCACTTAGGAGTGAAATCGTTGTAACCTTGTGTCGCAGTGACTGAAAACAAAATACTGTCCGGTCAGTGGCGGTGTAAAATGGCCGACCGTATGTATGAAGCATGTGCGTTACGACCACCTGGCTACTAATGGTGATCTATATGTTGCCAGTTGGTCGCACACAGCACCGTAACATGTTGCGACGTGATCGTAGTGATGGCCAGAAAACAACGCATGCAAGGTATTGAAGGACAATACTCGACGAAAGGAAGGTGATATTGAAAAGATTTTTTCAATACTGGCTTTCTCTGATTGTGATTTTTTATAATATTCATCACTTCATACATAATTTGTTTTTTAAATTTTGGGTAACATAGATAAGCTACACAATGTGACAATTAAGGCTTCAACAATGCCAGTTTATTCTGTTAAAACAAGACTGCCTAATTCATAGGGTGGTTGCAGAATACAAACTTTTCCAAGACAAAATGGGAGTTAGGCTTGCAGAAATAGGTAATAGTGTTAGTTAGGACCCTAACTTATATAGGGATGAAATATTTCTAATCCATCATTCTAAAGCATCCAGACTTAGATTAGATAGCTCCCGTGAACAATTTCTAACAAGGTTATTTTTTTTGGAAGAGTGCAGGGTTAAAATGAGGGAAATTATGGGTTACAAGACAGGGTAAACAAACTTGGAAAACGCCAGAAATCGGCAACATTTCTGGGCCCTGTGAAAAGACACCCCCACACACAACCAAAAATCAACCACAAAATGTGGAAACTTTACCTACATCGATTAAAGTTAATATTCCGTTACTGGAAAACAGGGTATACTGAAAAAAAAGAAGTGGGCTTTGTAGACGAAATAATGGGAGAATTTGTGAGTAAAAACACACCCGTTCAAAAGTGTGAAGACGCCCATTTTAAAAATGGCGCCCCCCCGAATACTCTGGAAAACCCACACCGATTGGTCCAAAAGTTAGAGGGACAAACCAAGGGGCGATTCCGATGGGAAACAGCGTGTGTTTTGGAATAGAATACGCACCCCGCGCACACGCAAGATGCGCGGTGCAAGCCTTCACCGGGGGAGGGTTTATGGCTTATCTGTAGCTAACAAATGGATTTTTTTTTTGAAAATTTTCTTCAATGTAAGGACTAATTTTAAACAAAAAAGGTTTTAAAGGCAGCCATGGATTTAGATAGACGAGTGTTTTTGAAGGTGATAGTGGATCGATTTTTCGGGGTGATTTAGTGATTTAAACAGTAAAACATGTAGGGGCCTAAAACTACACTTTGCCCAGAAATAGCTCCCCCAAAAAAAAAAAGGTCAAAACAAGTTGACAGTGAGTGAGGATGTGGTTGATCGAGGACGACGAGCGAGGACGTCGAGGTTGGTGAATTCTAGTCTAAACTCATTTTTGCCGAGAAACAAATTGTCTTGTATCATGATCAAACCTGTGGATAAGTGCAGAATTGTCATAACTGTCACAAAGCACAGCCGTGCCTTCTGCTTTAACTCTGATTTTCTTGACCAATAATTCCACCATTGAAATGCATTTTCTTCATCTTGGCTGCCATATCTCAATTTCACTGGACAGAAGTTACAGGTGCTTCTTCGCCATCGTCACTTGGATTGACAATCGGGAAATAATTAATTAAGGCATGGGCAATAGACATAACTCCAATACATTTTACTTCGGGTCCTTCAGTCTTGTGGATCGGAATAGTCTGTTCCGATTCCGGGGGGGGGGGGGGTTCTCAACCACAAAGTGACCATACAGGGACGTGCCACAGACCATCGGCCCATTTTTCAGCCTTCTGGTATATAAATGAACCTTTTTTTCATGCCCATTTTGGTATAGCAATGGTCGTTTTTTCAAAATTTCAGAAATTTGTTGGAAAATATGTCAACCATTTCTCAAATCGGAAACCAAATTTATAAAAATGTTGGAAAATAAGGTCAATTTTCTCAATATGAAGCCAAAATCGTCCAATTTGCTTAAAATGTCAAAATTTTGCGGGCGAAATGGCAAAATTTTTTGGTTAAATTGGGCCCAAAATTTACAATCTCCTGGTTATTGCTATATGGGTCCCTTTTGGGGGCAAAAAAAATGGTTATACTATAGTAGTCAGGTAGTAGAACTTAATGTGACCGTAACGTTGAGTATATATGCAATTTTTTGCTGAAAATTAGAGATTAGGGTGTGTAGAATAAGAATCCTGCCGGGTGAAACCGGGCATCTGGGCATTTGGGAGAAATCCAAGATGGCGTCGCCATTAATGATAACTATAGATTCAACCCTATATTATCAAACTATGGAGTTATAGATATACTATATGTCCGAAGAACAAGTGTATGGCACATGTAAACATTAAGTCCCACTTCAAATTCAAAATGGAGCAAATCCAATAATTTTAAAATTATGGCCCTATTACAGGAAATACCTGCGATAAAAAGTTAGACTTGAACTAGTTATGGTTATGTTATTATTAAACACAATCAATATATTTCTGACACTTTTTACAATTGTAACATGGCGTCAATCAATATGGCAGCCAAAAACGTGAACATCTTCAAAAAATACTTGGACACAAACTTGTAAGTATTACAGGGGTCCAAATCGAAATCAATGTGCCATGACATTAGAAAGTACCTTTGATCCTTACCAGTTACAACATACATTTCAATTGTTTTAAATGCGCCCAAAATCGAAATAAAAACCAATATGGTACAAAATTTTCAAAATACCATAAGGAATTACATTTTTTCACATAGTATTGCAAAATCAATTTATAATTTGACACATTTTTTAGTCATCGGGATTACCTGGTATCACTTGGTTATGATATTAGGTACCTTTCTAAGTGTTTCATTGACACAATATTATACTTAAAGGTATATTTAGAAATTTGTTGTCAGTGTTTTTTGAAGATATTCCACGTTTTTGGCGCCATATTGATTGACGTCATGTACAACTTTAAAAGTATTCAAAGATACATTATGGTATCTAACAACATAATCAAAGGACGTTCATGTTTATTTTTTATCGCAGGTATTTGCTGTTATAGTGCATATTTTAAATTGATTCGATTTGGCTTCCATTTTTGGGAATTTGAAGTATGATTTAAGTTTCACAAGTGCAACACTTGTTCATGGATTCTATAGTATAGCTAGTAACTCCTAGTTTGATATATAGGGTTGAATATATATTATCATTTTATAGGCGATTTGTGCCATCTTGGTTTCTCAAAAGCCCAAGGATGCCCAGGGGGTGGCACCGGCAGATTCTTATTCTACAACACAACTTCCTAATCTGTCATTTTCAGCAAAAACATTTGTGTATATACTCAACTTTTTACGGTCAGGGTCCCTAATTGGACCATATCCACCCGACTATCAGCTATGGGTCTACTTCCAGAGTCGCGAGGCACGTCCCTACCCAAAACCAAAGTTGAGGAACCCCCCTCCCCCCCCGGGGTTCCGATGTAGGGGGGGAACATAGGTCAACGTTCAAGCATTCAATTGGGCTTCTGACACATGGTTCCCCCTGTGGCAAACTAAGCAATTTGAGACACTCAAAAACTATTCTAATCCCAAGAATGAACTTGACGGACCTTTAGTCGCAACACCGTGCACCCAGACCCAGCGCAAGTAGGATTATGTCGATTATTATAGTTTGCATAATTTTTTTATCCAAATCAGGGATGTCAACTTTAATAATTTGACTTCCCTGATAAACTGAAATTGACCCTTTTTATGATTTTTGCTGTTTTCTCTTGCCTCATAACTCTGAACTTTAGGATTAGGCCTACAAATTACAAACTACATAACTTTTCTGAATCCTTAGACACATAGCTAGTAACGTGGTATATATTTTCAACATGATTGGATCAATTTCAAACTTGGACCCCTCGCTGTACATTCTTTGTCCACAAATTTCCCAAAAAATGGGGTCTTTTTAGAAAAATTTTGAACAATTATATCCAAAATAGGGGTTCTTTGGGTTGAAAATCAGGCCTGGTGAAAATGTTCTCTCTAAATCGTAACGATGTGAAAATTTTCACTCACTAAATTAGAGTGAAACTCTTGTAAACCATTTCAAAAATGAGTGGTTTGTACTAAAAAAGATTAAAGACTGGAATTTACACTCAAAAGAAAGAAAATCACTTCAAATTGATGGGTTTGTAAACGAAGGTCAACACTTTTGAGGAGTGTAACGAAGGACAACACGAAAACGAGTGGTATATAAACTCTTATTGGAGTGATTTTCACTCTTTTTGAAGTGGGAATTGAACAAAACCATCATTTTGGAGTAGTTTACAGAGTTTCATCTTTTGGGAGTGAAACTTTTAACTGTTTACATTTTACAGAGTTCAAATTTTTCCCCCAAAATAGGTAAAATTAAAATCAAATATGGGGTCATTGGGTGACAATTTTCAAAATATATGGGGTCTTTGGGGGTGACAGACGAATGCTGAAAAGCAGAAAAGATTGGCAATTTCAGTGTGGTGTGAATGTGAAACATGTGGGATATGGATATGGGAGATGCACAAAATGAAGAGTGACCCCAAGATTGGCAAGAGATTAGATTGATGTGTGAAGATGCGAGCATCTGCTGGAGGGATGCTGGTGGAAAAACAGGAGGAAAAGTTGTGTGATGAAGTGGAATCGGGAAGGA
Organism: Ophioderma brevispina; assembly: GCA_023653785.1. NCBI lineage: Eukaryota > Metazoa > Echinodermata > Ophiuroidea > Amphilepidida > Ophiodermatidae > Ophioderma > Ophioderma brevispina. Next base: position 7,879 of record JAMKCH010036352.1, read on the forward strand.
GGGTCATTTTAAAAAAATGGGGGAAGAGGTTCGTGGGGGTGTGGATGCGAGGTGGCTGTGTGAACAGCTAGAGTGCAAGAGGGATGGGTGGGTGAAGTTAGGGGGAAAGTGGGCAAGGGAAAAGATATCCTTGAAGATGAAACTGAGGTATAGTTGCGTGAGATCAGTGAGCTCTTGTATGGGAGCGAGACAAGGAATAATAATAATAATAATATATAATAATAATAATAATAAACTAAAAAAGCGGTAAATGTGTAATTATAATAATAATCATTAATTTAATAATAACTAAAGATGAAGCCAACTCACTGACCTCTATAATACATAGATAGCGGGCGGCGATCGAGAAGTGAAACATTTAAGTTGTCCTCCATCTTGAAAAAAAAGGTCAAAAGCCGTCGTCGCTGAATTACTTTCAATGGCACTTGTACGTCAAATTTGAAATTTACTCAAAATAAGGGAAAATGAAGAGGTTTTTTTAAAAAAAAAAAAAAAAAAAAGCGAGACATGGAATAATAATAATAATAATAATAATAATAATAATATATAATAATAATAATAATAATAAAATAAAAAAGCGGTAAATGTGTAATTATAATAATAATCATTAATTTAATAATAACTAAAGATGAAGCCAACTCACTGACCTCTATAATACATAGATAGCGGGCGGCGATCGAGAAGTGAAACATTTAAGTTGTCCTCCATTTTGAAAAAAAAAGGTCAAAAAGCCGTCGTCGCTGAATTACTTTCAATGGCACTTGTACGTCAAATTTGAAATTTACTCAAAATAAGGGAAAATGAAGAGGTTTTTTTCACACAAAGGAATTTTGTTATTTTCAGAACAGACCATTAATGAACAAATAAAGAGAAATTTCCGAAAAATAGAGACATAAACTGAGGAAATGTGAAATAAATAAATGCAGCAAATAAATAGCAGAGCATGTTATAACATAAGATGAATGCGTATTTGGTATAAATAAATATATAAATAAATGAATGCATGAATGAAGGAAGGAATGAATGAAAGATTGAATGGATGAACGAATAAATCCCAACTTGCCTTTATTATTATGAATAAATAAAAAAAATAAGAAAGAAAAAAGAAAGGAAAGGTATAGACCAAAAGATATTCATTCATCTCTAACCAAATAAAAGATATAGGCTTTCAAACTTTTTTGAATAGATGTAAGCTAGAAATTTGATACATGTACTGATACATGGGTAATGTCAGTACCATTATGTTGCCATGGTAACAACCTCCAGACCGAGGCTCAAGAGAAATAGGATGTTTCAAAGTGTCACTGACATAAAGTAGAAAACGTGTTGAAAATTTTAATTTGATATATTTCTTATGAGTTTAAGGAATTACAGTTGTTGAATGATTTCTCATCTCATTCATCATTCATCAGCATCATATCATATCATCATCATCATCATCATCGTCATCGTTCATCGCGTCGTCGTCGTCATCGTCATCGTCATCGTACATTAGTCAATCGTTGTCGTCGTCCATCCTGTCGTCATGCACGTCACATCATTTTGCTGGCATTGCCGAGCCAAGAGATCGGTTCGCCTCATTACTAAGAGATGTTGTGTGGACCTCTGTCACACAGTCAACATGTGCAAAAACTGTACCATTGCAATTGTAAAACACAGTGTATGGAATGCGTGAATGCAAGAAGAAAATACCGAAGAGGACAAGACAAGACGAGTACGTCTCTTACTTAGTTTAATCAGTTTGCAAGAAAATACAATATGAAGTATAACATTGAAATTCACAAAACGTACGGAAATTATGAGACTGAGTTTCGTCAATTTTGTCCTTAGGCTACGTTAGGGGCTTAGCCTAGTCTTAAGTATAGGCTTAGACTTAGCATGTGTCTTATGCACTTGGTCAAGTCAATTCCGGCCATGCCTGGGGGTCCCGGGGGACAGAGCAGGGGTTCCTACCAGTCCTGAGGAGCATGCCTCCTCCATGTAACAAATCGATGACATAACTTATAAGAGGAGAGTTCATGCCTTATGGTATGTAATCTGATTTTTAAGACCACATTTCTTGAGTCACATTTATTTTATCAACATTTTACACTCTTACTAAATAAATATTACTGAATACCTTGAAAGTATCCTTAGAGTGTTAGCAACCCAGTAAAGTCCTAATATCTTGCAAAACTCTTCCAGGATGTTAAATTTAATCAAATTTGATGACATAAAAAATTAAGACCGGTGACAAAGTCCAGCTTTCGTATTGCCCGATATTTAACGAAAGCCCGTATGAAAAGGTGTACACATGACGTGTTTCACATGTTTCCATATTGATAAACATCGCTCCTTGGGCGTTATTTTAGCCAACTCGCATGAATAACATACGCGGATCGTAACATTGATTTCGTCACCGGGCAGAAAACCCTTATTTCTATAAACCGGGCGTATTCTGCCCAACCACGGATGCCTTCAAGTGTTTCATGCGCATGTATTGATCCTGATCGCATGGACTTTGCCCAGCTTCTCTTTTTCCGCGAAAAAGTTATATTTGCCTTTTTAGGCAACTTCAGTTTGATATCGTGTGGTAGTTGAAGAGTATTTAGTGGAAGCACTCGTGGAGCTTATGGTTTTGGAATCAGGTAAGAATTTATATTAAATTTGTAGCGTATGTCCCGTCGTGATAGAAGTTGAAGGCTAACGATTCGTAAAGACGCTGCTGCATGTGTTTCTTTGGGACTTCACATATAGACCGTTAAAGGCATACTGTTACAGACGTCATGTAGGAAGTCCAATTATTGGGGCCTAGGTATATACCGGGACATAGCCGGGCATGTACAAAAGTATTGCCCCGCAAGCCGGAATGTTAGCCGGATTGGCCGGGAATGTACATTACCTTGTCCCCGCCCTGCCGGACAATCATTGATGATATCTGGACTTAATCCGGGAGGTACAAAAAATTTTCCCGGCTCCGCCGTGCCACAAACAGGACTTTACGCATGTGGCACACTATATAAAACCAGGCTATCAGTGAGCCGTATCGCTGTCCAATCTGTAGTATATCACCATTTTTATATAATCTACAATGCAGACTTTTGCAGTGCGATCTCTTCCATGTCGTGAAGGGCAACTATCCAAGTAGCACACACACGCAACGTCGTCGCGCGGTCGAGATATCAACTATTCCGTAGGAATACTACTACCCTTTGTATCTTTGGTCGTTTGCAACGCCCCTTTTAACAAATCCTCCTGCTACGCCACTGAACGTTTTGCTTTGTTATCTGCGGCATATATGCTATCCTCATGCTTTCCAACAAAGATGCTTGGAGTGCCTCCCCCTGACAGAGTACAGCATGGGCATATTTCACGTTTATTTTAGCAGTCAAAACTACACAGAGTAGGGCCGACAAAAAAACGACAATCACAATGATGATCATTGTTGTTTGGCTGAAGTTTCCGTTTTCTGATATGATGCAGGGTTTTAGATATTACTCTGGTATGTTTAGCGTTGGTCGGATATCCCGTGGATAATGTTGGATTTTTTAAACAAACCAACTAAACGAAGTTTGTTTCTCAACTAACTTCCGTGTGTGAAATTCGGCTCGGTTTGAACTCTCCTGTGATCCAAATGTAGTACTGATTTTATATCTCTTACCTGTTTGTCGCATGCCGGGACCGAGCCGGGATGTACAGAGTTTTAATGCAGTCCCCGCCCCCATTGGCCGAGAATATACGGGATTGTCCCACACCGATCCCGTTAGTAGGGGCCGGGACATAGCGGGGGATGTCCAAAAATTTAAGCCCGGCTACCCGGGATTTCGTGCTACTTTGCGTGTACAAAGGCGGGGGTTGTCACGACAGCAAAATGTACATTCCCTGCTAAGTCCCCGCTAGTCCCGGGAACCCCAGGGCCGGGATTGAAATTGACAAGTGCATTAGTAACTCAGAACTGTGCATGGCCTTTGGTAAGTTAGGATCCTGTTCTTCAGGTATATTTTTACTATGCAAAGTCTGATTTTTGATGATTTTTAAAATGTTCTGAGTTAGCAAATCAATGATAGGGGCCTACATTGTTTCACTGGATCCTTGATGAGGTAAAAGCACAGGATACTGTAGTATTTTAATAGTATCAGTATCTAGTTCTACTGAGCATATAACCTTTTCAAAACTTTTTCGTCTGACCATTTATCTTTTAAACTATTGGACTTCTCGTATTTGACAGCTAACATAAAGGTTATGCTGCTGTACAAGGACCTGGTTTCCTAAGCTAAAACGCCCAATTAAAGACACTATCAGTGATTTGAAAAATATTTGAAATGTGCAGGAATAGCTTCAAATAGTGACGGATAAGTCTGTAGCATTCCACTCAGTTACCTTACATCTGTAGAATTTTAAAGAAAAGGAAGACACGGCAGTGTTCCAAATCGATCTCCATACAATTTACGTGTTGTAGTAAGTGACCATACGGACAGTATGACTAAAATCTCCGATTCACATGTCCATAATGGGGTTGCGTCTGGTCTTATCATTTGGCAGGGTTATTTTGATCCCCTGTACTTGTTACGTACATGCTAAAATCTGATTTTTTTGATGATTTTTTTTCGTTTGCTGATTTTGGCAAATCACGATGTGTCTTTAAAGTTATCTGACATCGTCAAGAATTAACAAAACTCCTCAAACAGGGCGCTGTAGCCATCTTACAATACTAAGAACAGAACAAGAATTACCTACGTTGTTTTAATCCAAACTGCAAAAAATGTACTAATTGTATGAATTTTCTACGCAGAATTTTTACTCCCATAAAACTGTCCTGAATGAGTGGTTGCCAGTTCGAGTTCTTACCCGGGGCATGCATCCTCCTGTTTGACGGGTCAAATGTCGACACGCGTTGTGTTGTTTGATCAACAAAACATTACGATTCTCCAATACGCAACTAAATTGGGTGAAAAAGTGACACGAGATTGACGGCGATGCGAGTTATGGCAAATGCACATTATCATCAATTGAAAAGCAGAGGCATTGTAGTGTTTCCTGCAGGCGTTTTTTATTGGTGTGAAGGTTAAATTCAAACACCCACCCCAAATTGGGTGGCAAATGCCCGGACAAACGCCCCTGGCAATACCGACTTGTAAAATTTTCTGCGCATGCGTCAACTTAGTAAGCAAACATGCTGGGACATCGAAAAGTGAACATTCGAAATAACTAAGTACTTCATTTTCACCTTTGGATTATTACATTTTAGAAGTGAATGAATTTTAAGGTATGCTGATATGTAGAGAACACGCATGGATCATACATTTGGGGATTGGTAATTTCAAGGTCACAATCTGTGAAGAAACATTATGGTAGATTGGTTTTAAAATGCCATTAGCTTATTGTGGAAACCAGGTCCCTGTACAGCGGCATAACCTTTACGTTAGCTGATATACGATAATGTCCAAATGTTAAAAGATAAATGTAAGTCGAAAAGGTTATGCTCAGCAGAACTATGTAGTAATATTGCCTTGTGGAGAGATAAAAAAACACATTTTAAAGGGGATGGCCCAATTTAGGCATCTAGTTTTCTAATTTGAATGACCTTGACCAAAAAATTCCGTTTGTAAAGTTTTGCGCCGATATTTCAATCCATGATGTGAGAGCTAAAACACAATTTTCTAAGCCCATTGATTGGCATAGAGTACTGTGTAAATTGTAAAATTAATATTGGTCGACCAAAATGTTTCACACTTTTGCTCATAAAATCCAAACCAAACCTTTTAGCCCTAAGATTTCACAAGGTAAGTGAGAAAAATAGTAACTTTCTTCAGTACCCAAAATGTTGACCACTTCCGGTAAAATCTGGAGTTCTGGGGACAAGGCTATTTGCAATCAGGCCTTAGGCCTTTAAAAACAGGCATGCTGGCAGTACAAATGTATCTCGTATCACAAGACTCCGGTGCATGTTCCTTGACTTGCCATAAGGGTGGCTTATGAATGATTAAGTAATTCTAGTATTTCCTTTTAAATGCTTACAACCAGGTTGAATGTGGATGGACTGTTGGTGTATTTCCCCTATGATTACATCTACCCAGAGCAGTATACATACATGCTGGAGCTCAAGAGATCACTGGATGCCAAGGTATGAAAAGAGATTGACAGATTTAAAGGGATTAGCAGCGATACTGCGAGAAAAATCGAAATAATTTGTGGAAATGCATTTTTAAACTTATAAGTCAGGGATAAGTGTGTACAATTCCATTTAACTGCTTTTATGTAGAAACAAACCACCAAAGAGTGAAAAAAATGAAGTATTTGAGGAAATTTGCCATATTGTCTCCCACAAAAATACCTACAGAGATGGTGTACGTCTTAAAATGTACACTAAACAGCTAATTGTGGTTTACACAAGTACAGAATAAAAAAGATCTATAAAGTTTGTGTTTGAGGTCAAACTGTATTGATCATGGTTGCACAATATCACGCTAAAATCTGGGATATTCACCGAGAAAGCTTTTTGATCGCAAGTCGGAATTTTGATACGCACGTGTAACTATTATAGAAATTACAGAATCAGGTAAAAAGTACTGCCTTGTCTTTAATGTATCCAGATTTTGAGCCAACCACTTGCAGGTTATGTTCACATATCCATGCCAGTAACAAAATATGAATTTTTATGTTTTTTTTAATGTTTTGGATTAGTAAATTGCTTGATTATACCAGGGCACAAAATACACGAGGGCTAAGGGCAATTAGCCCTCAGTTTTCACAAAATAGCCCCCGTGAGAAATTTTGGCCTATGGTAAAATGCACTACGAGGGCTACTTTTTGGCAGAATTTGCTCAAATAGCCCCCGTAGCCCCAAAAGTATTTTGACCCTTGATGTATATGTGGGATGTTAGACCTATTAACTTTGGCATTTGTAATGCACTGTAATACTAGGCATTAGACTGGGCTTCTGAGGAAACATCAATAATGTGCCATGACTAAATGAATAAACATTGGTAAACAGTTTTGCCATAAATGTTTACAACAGACCATACTATATCTGAAAACAGTAAGGAAATAGTCCACCTTAAATTTATCAGGACTGCCTCCAAGAGCTCCAAAGTGGTCTTTTGGCCAAAATTAGTAAGGAAAAAGGTACGGCCTCCAGTCCAGATGGGTTTCCAGCTCTAGTACATGTACTCAGAACAACTGCTGCCAAATGTGCCTTGCCCAGCTCTTCAGCTGTGTTCGACAAACATGTCTGTGCTCTCAAAGTTATTAGGTTGATCAACAAGACCATGTAGGAACATCTGAAACATTGCTAGCTTATCTCTGAATATTGTTGACCATCTGAGATCCTTCACTCCATCATCTGCCTACATATAAAATGTTCTTACGAATACATCCGGTCTTGATGTTCCTGCTCTGGAGAAGCAGGCTGTTTCAGAAAAGATGGTAATTGTTATCTTAGCACCAACCAATCAGTACTTCCTTAATTGAGAGCGCGTGTGGTCCAGTGATAAAGTGCAGGACTCGTGATCATTAGGGCGTGAGTTCGAGCCCCGCCGTGGCCAACGTGTTTGTGTCCCTGGGCAAGATACTTACTCTCAATTGCCTCGCCAACCCAAGCGAAATCGGGGGAGTGGTTCAGTGATGGGGGGATATTGCAATCTAAGTGCTGATAGGGATGTGCGCTTGGCCAGCAGCCACCGAGATGAAGCAAAATGATTGTGACGATTTCCTAATGGCGGCGTAATAATAATAGGCAACAGCGCTTGGAGAATGTTTACAGTGATAAAGCGCTATATAAAAACTGATTATTATTATTATTATTATTAATTGGAGCACTGTTAATGCCCTGATATGCTTTTGACCTAAAAAAGAAAATAGTGACCTTGGATCAAAAATCAGTGAAGATCCCATATGTGCTGGTCAAAGGTCATGCATGTGTGCAACCGTTGGCATCGCTTAGCCCTGACAAGGTTTATACCACAAAATACCACACTGTGTAATTCTGTGGTAAATTTAGTTTACAGAACCCACATTCAAATGTTGTGGTACATGTAATTTGTGGTGAGGGACAGTGTCAAGATGGAAGCTGTGGTATATTGCAATATGTGGTAAGTGCCCACAAAATAAGGCCTGCCTTGTTAGGGATATAAGATGGACTGGAATAAGCAATTTGAAGATGTTTAGCATTTGATTCCAAATGACCCCTAAATGAACATCTGATATGAACTGGTCAAAGACCATGCTTGTGTGCATGTCACATCATCATCCTACATAAATTGAGCTGGAACTTGTTCCTAAATGAGCTCTTAATGAACCTGGATCAAAATTCAGATGACCCCCCCCCCCATATGCAGTGGTCAAAGATCATGTGATGTGTAAGTCACATCAGCATCCCTTGTACTTTGAGCTAGAAAAAGGCAATTGCAAAATTTCCAGACTCTGACCCCAAATGACACCTTGATGACTTCTGATCACCAATACATACTAGTTTGAGGCCGTGCATGTGTGCAATTCATATCATCATCCTGTGTTATTTGTAGAAGGAGCAGCATTTCTTAGAGAATCACATTGACCTCTTGTGATCCTACATGATCTTTGACCCAAAATGGCTTGGTTTGATCAATTTTATTGTTATGTGAAAGAAATAACTCAAATATCATATTTTAAGACTAGTTTGTGTAACTAGCTTTCAAAAACAATTGAATACTCCCAAAACACTCTCTTTCAGTCAGGGGAAGGCTTTACTAGTGATTATGTTGAACATTTCTGGAAGTAGGGATAATGAGTCTCATATGAGATTCCATTTTATCTTTTATTTATATGAGGTCTTGTATAGGCTGCCATTCATTTGTGTATCACAATTAAGTGTTCAAAACCAAGAACAAACCCCGGTACCAATATTTACCCAAACCACAAGTTACATACATATGTGTAATCACTCTTTGAAAAAAAAAAAAGTTTTTGACTCAATGTTGTGATGTTTCCACTTTAGAAAAAAGTTGCATATCTACATGTACAGGGACATTGTGTTCTTCCGAGATGCCTCAGGAACAGGAGGGAAGACAGTCTCCCTTCTCACTGATTGTGCGCATATTAAGAACTACCCATCGGAGAGATCATAAGCCTCATCTATGCGCCCGCCACTAGTACCAGAATAGAAAAAGGTTGAGATGTGCACATGTACTAAGGCAAAAAAAAACCCCAAGTTTGTCTCAGAAGAATGTGGACACATTTATGCACATGTGAAATGCGCTTTTTTAAAGAAAAATGCTATGCGAAATGCAGGATTTAAAAAAAAAGTGTAATTGCATTTTTGACCCACTTTTTTCGTTTTTTTCAGCCGCTTCGCGGCCGAATTTTTTTCTGAAAATTTTTCAAACCAAAATTCAAGTGAGCAACAACCTAAAAAAAATAAGTTCTGCTAAAAGACCAATTTTAAACAAAATGTGTGTGATCTTTTGAGGACAAAAACTTGTTTTTTCTTGGACTAATAAAAGCCAGGTCTAAATTGCATTTGAACATAGTTACTTGACACTGATGTTCATCACTCTTTGAAAAAGATGCCACACAACCTCAATTTTATACCTGTCATCTTTGAACCTAAAGTGGAAATGGCCTAGTGGGTTTGTATCTTCTGTTCAGTATTTCCATTTAAAGTTCATCAAATTGATGGAAAAGGAGGGGGATAGCATAGAAACTGGTCTCAAAATCAAATCCAAATAGCTAATGGAAAAGCACACACAATTAATTTTGAAGATCTTTTTAGTTATGGACAGTTATGTAGGAGTAAGTGAGATCATTTGGTATTTTTTTCCCAAGAAAATTATTTTAGGAATGGTAGTATAAAAATGCACGATTAACCCTAACACGCACCAGAGGCAAGAGAGCCAAACGAAAACGTGGGGGTTACCGGTCCGAAAATGCTTTTCGTTGCATCTCGGCCGTCAACAACTATTTTTGGTCGCGCAAATGACTCATTGGCTCTCATTGCCATCTGGGCACGTCTTACCGGAAATGACGCGATGTTTTTCGTTGCATTTGGGCCTGTCTTCCCGGCAAAAGACGCGATGTTTTTCGTTGCATTTGGGCCGTCTTTACGGAACAAGACGCGATGTTTTTCGTGCATCTGGGCCGTCTTCCAGGAAAATGACGCGATGGTTTTCGTTGCATCTGGGCCGGTTTCGCGGCAGAAGATCGAACTTGGCGCAACGAGTCTCATTGCATCTCGGCGGTTTCCCGCAGAAGATCGAACTGGCGCAACAATGCGTCCTCATTGCATCTGGGACGTCTTTCCGTAAAAATGACGCGATGTTTTCGTTACATCTGGGCCGTCTTCCAGGAAAATGACGCGATGTTTTGCGTTGCATATGGGAGTCTTCCGCGGAAAATGACGGGAAAATGACGCGTTGCTTTTCTAGATTGTGGCCGTTTACCGCGAAATGACGGCGAAAATTACGCGTTGCTTTTCATTGCATTTGGGCCGTTACTCGCGAAAATGACGGAAAATTATGCGTTGGCTTTTCATTGCATTTGGGCCGTTTACCGGCTCTCTATTGCAAACAAGTAGAGCAAGTCAGATTTCATGACAAAAACTATTTTGTCATGAACCCAATTTGCTTCCTTTTTATCAAAGTTTCAACCTGCCGTGGCCCATGCCCGTTATTTCTTTAAAAAAAATACAAGTCCATCCTGCCGTGGCCCTGCCACGTCGTTGTGATAAAAAAGCAAACACCGGCCAAACTTAGGGTAATTCTTTGCCAGCCTTACGGCCTCTCCTGCACCTTTTTAGCAAAGAATTTACCCTCAATTTTGGCCGGTTTGTTCGCTTTTTTTATCACAAACGACGTGGCAGGGGCACGGCAGGCTGACTTGTATTGTTTTTTTTAATGAAATAAACGTGGCCGGCCAGGCAGGCAAAACTGTTGTTTCTTTGGTACCATGGGGCAGAAACTCCTCGTTACTCCTCGTAAGATAAACAATCCCCAGGAAATACCGCATCACCACCGACTAAACTAAGCCCTGCGCGCCATAAGACCCATGATCTTTGCAATAAAGACCTGCTAAATCCCTGAAGGGCATCAAGACCTGCACCCTAACCCTACAACTAAAACGAAGCTGGCGGGCCATAAAGCCCAGGCTTTGCAAGAAAGACCCCTAAACTCCTACCGGGCCTAAGACCCGCGTCCTAAGCTTTTGAAAAGCTAAAAACACTTTACCGGTGTTATGCTGGCTGGGTATATAAATCCTCAAAGCCCACAAAGCAGGCTGACTCTCGTCTAACGGTTAGCTAGGGAGTAGCTAGTTAGTAATAAAACGGTGCGTCACGGTAGATAAAATCTGCGATCAAACCGTAGCATCCTCATTTCCAACCGCTATGTCTACAACCAAAACCTTGGCTTTCATGGGGCACCGGGTTTCAATGCAACAGAAGCCAATGGATACTATGTCACACGATTGAGAATCATTTGCATTAGTACAGCCATTCCTTCTCAGGTAATTGCAGAGGACAAGAATGAGTCATAGCTCAATACCCCTCCAGCAATTCGCCCTGATCAGACACACAAATCGGTCAAGCAACGGTCGCCCGTAATCATATCCGGTTCCGGCCGAACGAACGGCGCAGCAATGTTGATCTTAGATTAGCAACGTGGATTCCGAGGATCCCTCTTGCTCTGGTGCATCAAAGTGAGTTAGGTCTAGTGTTGTGTCGCCATCCTGAATTCAATAGCCAAGACCCCTCCAGCATTTCGCCGATCAAACACAATCGGTCAATCACGGAAGCCCGTAATCATCCGGTGCCCCGAACGAACGGCGCGCATGGTGGATCTGATATTATCATAGCAACGTGGGTGTTTCCGAGGATCCCCTTTTGCTTCTGGTGTTTGAAAGTGAGTGGTCCTGCTTTCATCTGCTCTACGAGCAACTTCAGGGGTAGTCCTAGGAAGTTTTCTCTAGCCTGCAACTAGGGTACTCCTTCCTACTTTCTCGTCGCCCGTAACTACCCGTAGATCAGATGTTAGTTGAAAAAACGTTAGTGGGTTAGCCCCATTTCCCATCTAACTGCAAGAGGCGATCACCGGAGTTACAGCTATGCCTTCTTTCCCGTCCCCTGCAATTCGTGTTTTGCAACAGTACTTAGGGGGTGTATTTAGTCCATGGTTACATCTTCACGCCGGCTTCCTCCGTCAATTCCTTGTTTCAGAGGAGGCGATGGGCCTCGTGCTTTGTATTTAGCCTCAGATGGATTTTTACCACCCATATGTAGGGCTTCCTTCACACACAAACCCGACTCTTCGAAAGCCTAAGACTAAGCGCAAACAGCCCCCCCCTCCACGCGATGGACCTGAACGTGCCATAAAGCACAAGGTCCTCACTCAGCAGACATCGGCCCTTCCGTCACCGTAAGCCACAGCTTCCTTACGCTACATTCCCTCACGCTGCTTGCACTTGGGATTCAGCGCGGGCTTTCCCCGCTTCACTCGCCGCTACTGAAGGACACCTGGTTAGTTTCTTTCCTCCGCTTAAATTCCGCGGGTGAATCGCTCGATCTGAGGTCGAGTCATTTACAACAACAGACATGGTGTTGGTGTCGGTTCCTCTAGCATTCGAACATGCCGCCCGGCACACGCCAGGAGCGTTTTTCAAGCCTGAGCGCCTCGGAACCTTTCGGGCGGCCCTTACCTTCACCACCGCATCGCTTTCCAATGCGGTCTGATGGGATTTACCGGTCAGACGCTTGCGGATGTTCCGCTGGTTCCACCTCACCCGGACCGTCCGGCCGCGCCTATCGCATGGACACAACATGTTGTGGAGGAGGTGCCCCTTTCTATGGACTCCTTTAAAGCTCGCATCTAGGGTACTCGCTCCGCGCCCGCTTGCAGGGGCGTGCAGATTACGGATGCGGTTTGCCTTCGTATCCCGCTTCTGCGTGTTACCGCATACGCGATTTGTCGTATTTAGCGACCCTCAGACGAACGGGGTCGGGGCCCCCCGTGGTCACGGACCGCTATGCGTTCAAAGACCAATGAACAATGTCATAGGTGCACGAGCCAAAGCGTAACCACACACGCCAAGGCTAGACCCTACCCGTGGGTAAGCGATAAGACCACTCGCAGGATTAACATTGTGGCCTAGAACAAGAAACAATAATCCCCTTTCTCGCTCCATGGCGATCGGGGCCAAGGACCTGTCAACCACGTGATAATTAGGCAAGTTTTTGTTCAGCAGGTATCCCGCTATTAATTTTCACCATGCAACAAAATACAAGTATGCCGAAAAACACGGCGATAAGACTCGCCCCGTTTAAGGATCGGGTCTGGCTGTCGAAAAGGGTTTATGCCGTTGACGTTGCGTTTTCAACACACACATAAGCGTGATGACTTTTCGGGCGGTCAACCATTCAAGCCTTGTTGTGGCCAGATCTCGGCAGCCTCACCTTGCATACGCACTAACGGAATCAAACGTACAATTTCAGGGTTACATAATATATATATATAAACCTTATCCCAACCCTGACTACCTAGGAGTTACCCCTCTTAATATATATACGTTCTGTCCGAACCAGCCCCCAGCCCCTACAGGCCGGTTTTGTTTACCTCTGCCATGCTACATTTTTGGTACACAACCATGTCCCCGCTACCGAGCGGCCCCTAGATGAAAATCAAAATCCAGATTTCGCATAACGGCACACGGTCCATTTTTAGCTTCTCTCCCACGGAGAGCCGCTCCCGGTAAATCACCCACTAGTGGGAAAACACCGGATCTGGTTCGTAACAAAATGTTGCGCAAAGTGGAACAAACACTCTCATATCAGCCGACAAATACTGGCAATGGCCGGAGCCCTGCCCCTGGATCAAACCAGAACCACTTACCGCTAAAGACCAAGAAGCGGTCCGCTCTGGCTTATCCACTTTTTCCAACCCAACATGTACCGATTTGATCTGGGTGAATCTCTTGGGTACAGAGCAGGACCGTGTCATGGTTCCCGTCTTAAAACCCCCAGAACCGTATTTGGCTATCGTGAATCGGTCACGTCAGACACACCACCACCCATCTTATATATATACGTCTGGTCCCGAACCCAGGCTCCAGCCACTACATGCCCGGCTTTTTTTTAATCACGTCTGGGCGCATGCTACATTTTTGTAACACAACCAATGTAGCGCTACCGAAAGCGTCCCTAGAATCAAAATCCAGATTTCGCATACGTGCCACACTTCATTTTTTAGCTCTCTCCATTCGAGAGCCGCACCCGGTAAAATCACCCACTAGAAGGACACACGGATCTGTTGCGTAACAAAATGTTGGCGCAAGTGCACTACCATATCAGGTACCCTACAATACTGGGCAAGGGCCGAAGCCTGCCCTGGATAAACCAAAACCACTTAAACCGTCTAAAGACCAAGGAGGCGGTCCGCTGTGGACTTAGTCACTTTTTTCACCCAACATTGTACCTATTGGATCTTGGGTGTCTCTTTGGTAAAGAGCAAGGAACCGGGTCCATTTTCGCCGTCTTAACCGTAATTTGCTATCGTGAATCGATCACGTCAGACAACACGCCACCGCCTCTATATATATACGTTTGGTCCCGAACCAGGCTCCAGCCACTTCAGGCCGGCTTTTTTTACTCTGCGCATGCTACCTTTTGTACACCACCCATGTACGCTACCGAAAGCGCCCATATCAAATCCAGATTTCTGCATACGGCACTTGTCCAATTTTGATCTCTCTCCAGCCGGGAGCCGCTCTCGGTAAACTCACCTACTAGTGGGAAAACTCCCCTTCTGCTACTGCAAAAAATGTTGGCGGTCAATATACAATACCCTTCTTTCTGACCAAACCTGTTCCAAGGTTGGTCTGGTTGAGATCCAGGTGGGATGCACCGGTACACATGTGTTTCGCTGCCTGGGCCCTGCCGTTAAGAATCACTCTGCTGCGTGTCCCTGCCCGGTAGAGAGGGTAAAGTCCCCCTCATATATATAACGTTCTGGTCCCGAACCAGCCCCAGCCGCTACAGGCCGATTTTCGATCGCTCATAACTAACCGCATCCTACCGGCGTGGGACTACATCAGATACTTGGGCTGGCAGCAGGACTCTCTAATGCATTAGGTATGGTGCCTTCAGCGCGCCATTTCTATATAGGTTTTGCGGAACCCCGGCGATGTGGCCAGACAATTTGTCAGCATTGATACGTTTATCTCCTGCAATGAAGGGAACTTCTACGGCACAAGGCTCCGTAAAAGGTCCACTTTCTACAGATCCGTGTGCACGGCAGCGGACTTTGTACCAATAGGCCACGGCAGCGACTTCAACTGGCAGGGCCACGGCAGCTACACTTTCAACTCAGTGGGCCCACGGCAGCGAAACTTACCGTGGCATGGCCACGTCATTCGTAACACTTCAACCAAGGTGGTCCACGGGGCAGCGACCTTCACAGTTCAGGGCGCACGGCAGGCAAACACTTCACCAAGTAGGAGGCCACGCAGCGAACCTCACGTTGGCAGCCACTGCAGCGAAACACTCCACCAAGTATAGGGCCACCACGGCAGTGAACCTTCACGTGGCAGGGCCACGACAGCGAAACACCTCACCAAATAGGGCCACGGCAGCGGACCTTCACAGTGGCAGGGCCACGGCAGTCGAAACATTCACGCAAGTCGGGCCCGGCACCGAAATTTTCACCAAGCCGGGACACGGCAAAGCGAACTTTAAAAAGAATAAAAACAATAAAACTCAATAAGCTGAGACTAGAAAATGCAAATTCCAGAATGCCAAAATTGAGGGAAAAAGATTTGATAATGTTTCACCCTGATCTTGCCCTTTCTGCTGTCAGGACATACGTTGTTATGAAAATGGCAAGTCCTTACATGTAAAAGGCATATGCGGCTAAAACATTCCTCAATCTTTCCCCTCAGTTTTTGGTGCTCGATTTGCATTCTGCTAACGTAGCGGGCCACGGCAGGTGCAAGTATAAACAGCCTATAGCGAACAAACCCATGCCCTAACAAGAACGGAAAGGCAAAGCGCTACGTAACACATTCATGATGTTTTGCCCCCTCATTTTTTGGTTTAACCCGGCCTATAGTGAATGATAAGCATGTCCTGATCCGGGAAAAGGGTCCATGTAAAAGTTTCCAAAAGTTAATTGCAAAATCTGTCGTGGTAGGTTTCACATTGTGTTACTGGTTTGCTGCATTAACCACGATCTTAGTTCTCTTGAACTGGGGAATGGATTTTCACTATAGGTTTTTTTGTGTTTTTTTTAACAGAATAAAGGTTGAAAAAGTTATGTCCAAAACAGTGTGCTGTAGTTCATTTTGTTTTAATGAGTTTACTTGCATTGCTTTACTGTTCTTTCTTGTTTTCTGTGAGTGAAGTGTGCTTGTGGCTTCTGATCATGAGAACAGTCCTAAACAAACAAGAAGTTCCAAAAAGTTCCAAAAAAGGATCAATAAGCCCAACATTGTTTCGTGCAGTGCCAAGGTCATAAGAAAAACCAAACACAAACTTAGAAATTTTTTCCTAAATGTCTTATCCGTTTACGGATAATGTGGTCACTTAAATTTTTAGCTACTTTTTGGATTGAACCACTAACATTTAAAAATCATGGCGCATAATCAAAGTTCGGTGTGCAACTCAGCCCATCGTACGTCATCACACGTACCACCCGTAGCCATCACACCACCCGGTACCCATCACACCACCCGGTACCCATCACACCACCCGGTACCCATCACACCACCCGGTAGCCATCACAATTCTTTTGTAGAAAACCTGCCATCACCATGGTAGAGCCCGTTCTCCATGTTAGCGTCTTCCCTGGTCACAAAGAAGAGATACTGAAAGCCAAATATAATATTTTGATTTAGTAGAGTAATTTTGCGGCCTACTTTTGAAAATTGCAAAGAAATTTAAAACTAAATTTTTTGAGCGGGGTTCTAAGTAACAACTAAAGAGAAACTAGAAATGAGAACAGGGGTTCGCCGGTCTCTCTAAAGAACATCGGAAATGAAGGAAATGAAATGAAATTACCTCTGAAACTAAAAAGGTTCAAGTACGTGGCGATTCGAATCACACATCTTCTAACTCTAGGTCAATATCTTCTACTCCATGTTGGTTGATGATACCTAATGTCAAAGAAAACCAAAACCAAAATAAAATCAACAGAAAAGAAAATAATTTTTTTTTTCTTTATTGTGTTAGGTTTATTAGGTCGCCGATCTTCGAGAATTTTATATGTTTGATGATTTAAAAATGCTTTTACATGATGAAGCAGTTCCTTATTTGGCACAGGGCTACTCCACACGCTTCACACTCAAACTTGGAACGATATCGACAGTCACCCTCAGACCAGATGTCTTGGTCGAGGCAATATTGCATCGGTAGCTTATTATCTGCTTTCTTCCCAATCTGTGACGAACTTGCCTGGGATCTACAGGTCCCGGAGGTTGGGTCCTATTGAATTGGTACCCTGTGTGAACCCGGCTATCAGTCCCATGGCTATTCTAGGGTGAATTTTGAATGGCGAGGGCGTTTACTTTTGCTGTGCTGTAACGGGGTGTGGGATCGTCTGAATTAGAATGATCAACAGCATCTGCTTGCAAACTTAAAGCATATCCAGGCGTTTACGCGGCTAATGTCAACCCGGAAAAATAAAATCTGAGTCCACCAATTCTGATTCTTTCGTGCTAGCGAGTGATATGAACGTAATTGATCACTTCTGTCTACGCCGGCTAGGTTCTCGGTGTATCCCAAACCAGGTGGTGGGGCTTTGATTTCATGGGTTCTCCTAGGTTCTACGCCATCTATACTAATTTTCTTTTGATTGTTTGTGCGGCGTCACGGATAGCATGGTAGAAGGAGGATAGGACTGTCAAGATGCTACTGTCTTTCCATACTGTAAAGGTCAGTTGGCTGTTCTGCCTAGAGTAGAAGTCCCTCTCTCAGTCTTTGCTAGGCGGACGATTTTGGGGCTTTTCTTTTTTAAGGCTTGAGGCAACCCTTTCGAAGCCCACTTGATGGCACCCGTAAGGTATGTTTCCTTGTTGAGGAGATCGTTGCACAATGCTACGGAGGTATAGAATCTATCCGTAAAGATATGGTGCCATCTATTGTAATGAGTGCTCGCTACCTCTTTAGTGATCTCAATAACTTTGTCCGCAGGCTTTTTGATAAGATGGGTACGGAAATTGCATATGTAACCGGAGGCAGACTCTGCCATGGCATATATTTTGAATCCGGCTTTGGTGGGCTTGAGTGGCATGAAAAACTTGTGAACCCTGCTTTGAAACCCTTATAGCGTATCATGGCTTCATCTATTGCCAGTTCTCTCGCGCAATTGTATTGTTTGCGGCAATTTTCTAGGACGGTTTCCCACACAACTTTAACGGGCCATTATGGCGTACCACGCATTTGATCGTATTTTTCCTTTTTTTCTTGGGCCTGTGTGGCCTCGGCAAACGTTTCCAGTCATCTGCGATAGCAAAACATCTTAGCCACCTGGATATTTGCTCAAAACGTTTCCTCGTCATTTTTCTACATATCAATTCTTTTCTGAAGGCCGGGTGCCTGGACCAATAGTCACAAATATTTCTAAGCTTATTAGGCCCATGATCATGAGTATGCCGAACCAAGCTTTAATCTCTGGGGTGTCTGTTTCTTTGATATATAGCTTGTCTTTTTTTATCACGATCTCCGTTAGCTTCACGAATTACTTCATTTGTGAACTGGCTGATCAAATTGAACAGAATGACCGGAAAGAATTTGTAGAAATATTTAAGTGCCCGTCATTCTGCGAGGTCTTTGAAATGCAGGACCTAAGGGTTCGTTTGGTTTGAACTCATGAGTAGGGATTTGGGTCAAATTTCGCGACCACCCGTCGTTATCTTGTGGATAGTGGCCGTCTTGATTTGGAGGGGCCTCTCCCGGGTCATTATCTGAGTCTGGTTCAACAAATACCTTCTTTTTTTGGGTCGTGGGGCCCTCTGCCTACGGGGACGGCTGTCTAGGGCGTGCGGGCGGCGCGTCATCTTCATCATCCTCATCTGAGCTAGTGCCTGGTCATTAGCACACTACGTCATCAAGAATGTCTACAAGATCTGAGTCGTCATCGTCATCCAACGATCACTTTGGGCACTGTCACTGGGGCACTGTCACCGGCCTTTTCACGGTCACTACCTATTTCACTGATCGCGTCACTGCCTCGGAAGCGGAACGAAAATGTAAGTGAGTTCCGAAACATGGAAGTTGCTAGAGCATTTAGCCTTTTCGGCCTGACTAGAGCTAGAGCTTGCCTTAGTGTTTTTCGGTCTAACTACTTGGCGGCTTGGGCTTGTGTTTCTAGCAGGCGACCGTGCGGTTTTGACACAACTCGGCTTGGCCTGTGGGATTGGTCACTTCATGTGCTCTACTCAAGACTGATTGGTCTCACTAGAAATCGGCCTTGCCTAGTGATGCTTGCCCTTGGCACCTGCTCTACCCGGAACTTAGCGGTCTTACTTGCACGTGACTCTTGTACCTGTGTTAGGATCTGACTTGAAGTACTAGCCTTCGATATTGTCATTTTGGGGCTTTGGCTAAGTCTCCTTTCGTTTGCTTGAGGAGTGTCCTCACGTCAGTGGAACTGTCAAGTGCCTTATCTTAGTGCTTCTGCGATTGGCTTTCCGCAGTGACAAGCCGTACTTGGTCCTTTTTTTCTTTTTCTTCACACCCTTGGTGATGCACTAGGTTGCGATTTCAGCTGCCTGCTGCGGCAGCTGCCGGCCTGCTTTTCATCTAGGCGGGGACTTACACCGTTTAGCCTTTTTTTTTGTTTGGGCTTCTTGGGAGTTTCAGTATCTGATTCCACATTTATCATCGTCTATTTTGGGCTTAGAGTGGGATGGTGATTTCGTGTTCGCCATTACTAGCGTAGCTAATATCCATTTCTTCAATTGATTGAAAAACCTCTCCTTTCCTAGTGGTCAAGTCCGTCTTGTAAACCGAGTTCCCTATCAGTCATCTCTGTTGCTAGTCACAATATCCTGAAAAATAAAAAATAATCATAGGGGCTATGCAATTTGAAATCCACTTTTTTTTAAACCTAAAAACCCTGAAGCCTACCCTAAAACCAAGCGAAACAACCGGGCTACGATTAGACCGGTTTAGTACACCAAAACTAAAATATACTACAAATTTTGACCAAACATTAGAAATCCGCAAAAAACCATACATACTAAGAAAATGTCCAAAAGTCTAATGTTTGGTTTTCCTCTGGATTGGCTCCGGAATATAGTGTGGATACCCTTTGCCCGATCTTTTTTTTTCTTTCTGACAGGGTCCAGAGACTCCCTCCACACCGAGGTGGGGGCTCCAGATTACTCGCCGTAGACTCGAGCATGCAACAGAATAGCACTGGATTACATGGTACCAAGGTGCCCTACTCACCGAGTATGACCTGAAATTTAGCCGGTTAATCCTAAATTCATCCGGCCGCAATGGTCCTTTTATATCCGCCATTTTTTTTTATATTGTTATGGCCGACATGTATCGAAAGGATATTTAGATTTTAGGGTTGTTGGTGGGGGCGGGGTTTGAGGGTTGTGGCTGGAAAGGTGGAAGTTCTGAGTTGGTGGTAATGATGTTTATGTTGGGGGATGTGGGTGGAGATGGGTAAGGTGGGGGGGGTAGGGTTTAATGTATTTGCCGCAAAACCATGGTCCGGATGACCCGTCCTCATAAAGCTCGGCAAATACCGAGTATCTGTTTCCCCCCCTTTTACGCGTGTTTGAACTCTTTCTTACCGCAACCCCTTTCGTATTTGTTGCAAAAACATGGCCCGAATGACCGGGCTCAAAATCCGGTTTTGCCCTCTTTATAGTCGGGTTGGTAGGTAAATGCCCTCTCTCTTTCTCCTGCGGGAAATCGTCTAAAAATCCGCTCTAGAGCAATCGCTCTTTAGCGTGCCTCTCTTCAAAACCAATATATGCCATTTCGCCTATCCCGTTTTTTCTCTCTCACATCACCCCTCTTATATTCTACACGTTCTGGTCCAGAACCAGGCCCCAGCCGCTACCGCCGGTTTTTTTTTTACCTCTGGCGCATGCTACATTTTTGTACACATCCCAATGTAACGCTACCGAACGCGTCCCTAGATCAAACCGATTTTCGCATAAATTCACCCGTCCATTTTTTAGCTCTCTCCAGCGGAGACGCCGCTCTCGGTAAAATCTCCCACTAGTCGGAAAACACCGGGGCTGCTGGCTAAAAAAATGTTGGCGGCAACTACACGACCCCTCCGGCGGAAAACATCACCCGTGGCATGCCTTGGCTCCGACCAAAATATTCCGCCGCGTTGGGCAGGGGTTTGTGAGCAGAGAGGTTAGGGTGTCTTTCGCCAACATTTTTGTATGTCGCAGACGGGGCGTTTTTCCCACTATGGTTATTTTACCGATAGCGGCTATCCGCTGAGAGAAGCTCAAAATGGACTAGTGCCGTTATGCGAAATCTGATTTTGATCAGGTACGCTTTCGGTAGCCGTTACATTGTTGTGTACAAAAAGTAGCTGCGGCAGAGGTAAAAAACCCGGCCTGTAGTGTGCTGGGGCCTGGTTCGGGACCAGACATATATATATAAGAGGGATGGGGTGTCCGACGTGGAAAGATCACCCTAGATACAATGGTACACGGTAGGGTGAACAATGAGGCGGGACCGCTTGTACTGCCCCTGCCAAAAGCCCTCCTGTAGTGGCTTGAGGCCTGTCGCTGGACGCATAACTTATATATGAGGGGATGGTGTGTCGATGTGAGCGATTCACGAGAAAAAAAAATAGAGCGAATTACGGTAAGACGGAACATGACCCGGTTCCTTCCTCTTTACCACCAAAGATCACCCAAGATCCAATAGGTAACTGTTGGGTGAAAAATGACAAATTCCAGAGTGGCCGCTTGGTACTGCCCACCCAGAAAAAGCCGCCTGTAGTGGCTGTGGCCTGGCTCGGGACCCCTCTATAATATACTTTCTGGTCACCGAACCAGGTCCAGCCACTACAGCCGCTTTTTTTCCCTCTGCGCATCCTACATTTTGTCACAACCCCATGTAAAGCTACCGAAAGCGTCCCTAGATCACTGTAAGGTATAAGACTGAGAACATCAAACTCCCTGAATGGCCCAACCCGAGAACTACCAAACACGAGACATCCAACCCGTATACCATGAGTCTATTACTGTCCTCATTCCATCAATGTCATTTCATGTCCCATTAGTTCCCAGGTAGTACAGTAAGAGTTATCATAAATACACCAAAATTGCAAACAAGGCCTTTGCTTCCAGTGACTCAATGAGAGGGCGCGAGACTAGGGCTGCCTTTGATATGCCTCATGTCGACATATAGCCCTGTGTCGGCCATAAGCCACATAAATATGCGCAATCAGATGGTTATGATTTGACAAAAACAACAATTCTTACAAATTAAAGGTGCTTGTCCCCGATTGTCTTTGGTACCCCCGATTTACCCGGAAGTAGTTCAAATTTATGACAGGCAATATTTTCCTCTTTGTTGTCCTGAAATTTCGCTTCCAATAGCTTTCTTTATTTCCCAAGATGGCAGAAAAAACTGTCATTTTAATGGTTAACCAGGGCCTTGACTGTGCATTATTGCTTCTACTGTAAATTTGTTTCCCACAATACTGGTGTAGTGTTGCTAGTGCCACTTTCATAATCAGTAGAGAACAAACACACATAAATTGTGAACAAATCAAGTTCAGGAGAATCTTTAAGAGTATCATTTATCCTTGATTCTCATCAAATTTGTATCTTAGCTCATCATTGCCCAAGACTTTTGCCCTTCATGGCAATGAGATTTTTTTCTTTGGGGGGGAGGGAGGGGGGAACGCTCATTTTCAACCACTTGATGTTGAAGATGGATAAGTTTTGTGTTTTTTAATTTTAAATTGATAATTTAGGTTTTTAAGTTTTTTTGACTATTTTATTCACAGAAACCAGAATACTTTCAAAACAATTGCCATTACGAATTTTATTCAATATCAACCCGTCCACGAGGTTCCTATTGTTACGGTTATCTTCTTATTTTATCATGTGCCTGCCCCCCCCTTAACTCAGAGTAACCTCTATTGCGCCTGAACCATGCGAAGACTGGCATAGCCAGTGTGTTTCTATTTGAGCTTTCAGGTGAAGATATACCTGCCGTATCGGAGAGGTGTGAACAAGAGCTACGGGGGGGGTTATAAGGTGTAGTAGTATCTGGGCGGCAAGATCTCGGGCTGTGCATTCCGTGATCTGTGGCGAATCCCATCCTATGTTTGAATCGGCCAATGAGGACCCTGCTTTCCATGGAACATTACACAACTTTAATAAGAACAAGACCGAAACTGTCTTTCACTATGGCCAGATTTCCGGCCAATTAGCCATTGGTTTTGTCTTGTCGCTTGCTAGCGATGCGTTACAATATCAGAAGAATTTCATGCAGAACACAGCTATGTTCGAGCACTATTGGTTCCCTTTGCTTGTGGCTGTCGGGGTTCCCCTTGTAGCACTATAGGGAGAGAAGAGGTACCTCTTAAGTCGTGCTTAAAGGCTCCTACCCTCTGATTAATACTATTTTGGACTGATCCAAATATGAATACCTTATATGTCCAATTGTAAGTGCTTAATGGGCAGAACCGAGGTTTCAACGTACACCATCTAAATACAAGGAATTTTGTACTAGGGTGTTCTATTATTTCTTGGCCGGTATGTAGTGAGCAGTTTCAACCTCTATTTTTTTCATCCATTTCCAATAAGGTTTCCATAGTAGCTGTAGCAATATTAACACACTTGGTTATAGCTTCTGTTCTCATGCTAACAGAACAAGTTACGGATCATGTTTATTCCCCTTATTTTTGGCCTCCATTTTTGATGTCGCCGCCTTAATGTAGCCCTGGAAGACATATTGTAGGGATCATTTGTCCACTGTTGTTGTTCTTTTGTTGTGGTGAAAAAGGGTTAAATATTTGCTTGTAAACTCCCCCTACTTTTAATGGATTTAATCCAAACTTGAGTCTAGACCTGCGCAATGTGTGATCCTTCATTTATTGATGAGGACAAAGGTCACATACCAAGGTTAATGTCACATACCAAGTCCAATGTCTGTGAGGTCATCTGTTAATGTAGTCTGTTGTTGTGAAAAAGGGTTAACATTTGCCTTTAATATCTGCATATTAGTGGATTTAAAAAGCTTAAAGTGACAGAGGGATTTTTTTTAGGATACAAATTTCTCTCAAATTTCCTGGATCGGTTTGTGCCACTACCGAGAACGTTTCGAAGGTTATTGGGCAACCAGGTGCAAAGAAAACGCAAACCTTGTTTGAACTTGCCTGCTATCGAATCGTTTCCCCATAGAAACCATGCCTTTGACTTTCTATCGTGCACGACAGAAACTACGAAATCATCGTATTATTACATAAAGACTGCGTATTCGGCTTAGTCACTTCAGGTGTGACCTAATACATTGATAAGCATTTCATATATGTAAAACCGGGGGGGGTTCGAGAAAAATTGTAGGCGCTTCTCCTGGAAATTCCCTCATGTCTCTTTAAAGACATATCAGTGATTTGCCTAAATCAGAAATCGAAAAAAAAAAAAAAATCATCAAAAATCAGATTTAGCAGTACGTAACAAGTACAGGTATCCTAACATACCCTGCAAATGATAAGACCAGAATAGCAAACCTAATAGGACAGTCGGAGATTTTAGCCTTACTGTCCAGACGGACACTTACTACACACGTAGTGATGGAGAATCGTATCTTGGAAACACTGCCGTTTTCTTCCTTTTCTTTCAATTCTACAGATGGGGAAAAAGGTTAATTATGAGAATTCTACAGGACTTATCCTTCACTTTGACGCTATTCTGCAATTTCAAATATTTTTCAAATCCATGATTAGTTGTCTTTAAGTCTCTACGGTGCAACATGGGATCCCCTCATTGTGTTGATAAGGTCAAAGGTCACATGCCAAGGTCAAAGGCAACATGCCAGGTCAAAGGTCAGGTGAAGTCAAGTTCTAAAAGATGTAAAACATGGTAAAATTGACCAAATGTTCACAAACCAAACTTGGTTACATGTATGGAGTACATGCAAACCCTCAGTCCTTTGAGTTCAAAGGGCACATATCAAGGTAAAAGATCATATGAGGTCTATAATTCACAAACTGCGAAGGCGGCAGGGACACAAGCAAGTCCAAAGGGACCGGATGGATTTTTTAACCCTCAGCATCTTTAAATATTTAGACTAACCTACCTTTATTATTACCCTTTACCCAGAGGCGGCATTGAAGTCCATCCCACAATCACCAGTTTTGGGAAATTTCCCTCAATAAGGTCATTGTAGTTCAACACAAACATCTACACTTAAAGGCTGACTCTGGTTTGTTTTATGTTAATTAAAAATAGTTAACTAGATCTAAAGATATTCACCTAAAAGGACCAATTCCAAAGTTTGGTTTGAATTGTACCAACAATTTCCGGACCCAGAATTTGTTACAAAGTTGTGATTTTTTAGATGAAGGACATCGTTTTAGCTTAGCTAAGCTATTTCACACAGTGAGTAACATATCTGGACCTGAATTCTTTGCATGCAAAAAAAACAGATTGGCTTTGTTAGAAAAATTGAAGGATTACCCTCATTGGGGAAATCTATGAGTCAGCCCTTAACACTGAAAACTCTGACTTTTACACTCATTTTATCCCAAAATAGTTGTAAGTACTTAAATGAATTTTTATCATGATTTTGAAAGGTTTTGTGGACCATGGCTAAATAAATACCTTAAAAGAGTATTAATTAATCAAATTAGTTTAAAATTTCCTTTTAGGGACTCTGATATTTAGCATGTGGTGTCCTTTTTTATACTTCAAGGCATCTGTAACAACCTGAAGATGGCGAACCATCAAGATGAAGATTCCATTGATCAGTACTTCTTTAATTCCGTTCATTGGGAAGGACTTCAAAGAGACTATGAAAAAGATCTCATGAGGCGGCCCCCAAGTGCGAGGGTTGGCAGAATGTTTGGATGACTTTGTGAAGGCGATGGATCAGAAGGGGATGGAAAATGTGATCAGGTAATCCTTAAAGCCAATAACAGCACATTTTTTGGAAAGAGTGTCTCCAATGTTCAAAAATTTGTTTGATATATTTTTGATAGTTAGTTGGTATTGTCTAGGGAAACTCTACCTGCGAACGAGGAATGCTAAAAAAATTATAAAATAAGGCGATTTTGTACTATTGGGATCCTCAGATTGGACTTAACGGCGGAGCTGGAAATGCTAAATTTATATGTCCGTCATGATGAACATAGTGCCACTACCTCAAGAAAATATTGACCTCTAACTTGGACTTGCCTGAACCAATAATTAAAAACAACTAATTGATGAGCGTATGAACGTACATCGCGCTATTTCCCAGCTATTCATATTGGCCGGCTGTTTCCAATAGCCGTTGAATTATTTCGAAGATCTCCGATATTAATTATTTAATTACAAAATTCCTTCGTTGCAACACCAGACTTTCAAGATGAACCCTTAACAGGGATAGTTACTTAGCCACGACCAAAGCAAACAGTCGTGTTTAAAAATCTAAAAAATTGGTCAGAAAAATGGGGGCACTCTTCAAACAAAAATGTGGTGCTAATATATGTGCTATTATTGCCTTTAATAAGATTCTGGCTGATCAACATTATGTGCATAAACGAGGACCACTGACTTGCAAATAAATACATGATGGCATTACGGACGGGGGGGGTATTTAAGAGATGGGAACGCATGAATGAAGATTATGCAGGGGTCAAAATTGAAAAGTTTTTCTATTTGTTGAACTGCATATGGTCACAAGGATTTAAAAAAGTAGGCTATAATTTGTATAAAATGGCTTGCTGTATCCAACATATGTAGATCATGGTACCCTGGTGACCTCATGTAGTTTTTGTGGCCCAAAAGAGATCAGAATTATAAAATTGAGTGGTGTATCAACATATGTCGATCAATTTTCATGACGCTTACCTACAAGGTCTTGGGTATGTCCTCAGGTTGGTGTCCTCATGTGACCTCTGTCTCCATTCACAAACCTGACGGCAGATGACACATTGTTCTTGAACGCTTGCATTTTTAGCCCTTATGCAAAGCCTGCAGTAATTTGGACAGGTCTATTTCAATAAATGCCTCATACTCACAAATGCCCTGTTCTTTCCCCTCCACTTAATGCAGGTTTAGGAGTGGGACCCGAAGCATCAGCGGGAAGAGTATCACCAAGAATTACCGCAAACTTGTACAGTGTGGCACCCTGACAAGCATAAGAACAAAGACAATGAAGAAGAAAGCAGCGAGACATTCATGAAGAACAACATGCCTTACGAGACAAAACACCTATCTACGATCAAGGCCAGGAGGGCCAGGAAGGCTAGGAAAATGAACAAAGCCGATCAAGATTGATAGATAACAAAGTACATTAATTTTAATTAAACACAGCTTTTAGGGATGCGCAATTGGCCCGGTTTAAACATTCTGCAAAAGCAATCTTGTTCTCAGGGTGAATTGAAAACTTTAGGGCTTTTGAAATTGAGCCAGTCGTTGGGGTGTATTTTCCTTCTCTGTAACAAAGGGATATACATTTGTGTATGGTAGAACCCCATTATTTTGAATGTGTCTAATTTGCAGCAGAAATGATTGAGGTATCAGCAACGCAAACACACATTATTAAAGGTTTGCAACAATCAATTCCACAATTGTCTTTTTTATTCACTTTCAAGACATTTCTGTAGCCAGGGTACGCATTGCAAATCAAGGTAAAGCAACTATTGAGAATCTTATCTATGAAATCACTCTAAATATGACACAATGTATGGATGACCCAAAATCTCTTGTTGCACCTTTAGGTTGAAAATGTAGAAAGAGTTACAAAATTACATGTCATCTTAAATTCTTGTAAAACAACCACCCAAGTTTGTAGAAGGGTTTATTTTCAGGAAAAATTTTTGTTAAAACCCTGAGTACTGCTATTAATCGCCTCGTCATATTTCTGAAAACAAATGGCAACGCGCGCGTCGTTGAATTGAGTATATTGGATTCCCGGTTGCCAAGCGTTCGTCACACACGTCCGGGTTTACGCGTGTGTAGCCAGAATTTTGTTTAAGAAGTACTGATGAAGAGTATAGCCTATAAAAATAGCCAATCAGAGACATTGGTAAGAAAAAGCTTAAAGTGCTTTGACTGCTTATAGAAAGTCTATTTGATGGTTGCATCAGAGGTTATATCATTAATAATCAGGCTGATTAGCCAATCAGAGATACTGTAAGAAAGGGGTTAGACCTCAAGGGTTTAAAAAAAATAAGCATCTGAATTACTGCACCAGGCTGGGGATTTTCCAATATATGTGAGTGATATAGTATCTTGCTTGCAAAATCTTGCTATCTCATCGGCAAAGATTTGAACGATCTGTGTTTTTTAGAATGTTGTCAACAACTTAGTACAGATTTAAAGGCATATCAGTGATTTGAATAATCAGAAAATCAAAAACTTCTTCAGAAATCAGATTTTGTATGTCTTTAATGAGTATGGAGTATCATAATACACCTTTGCCCAAATGAGAAGACTAAAATCAATTAATAAGGAAAAATCAATATTTAGTCAATATGTCTGTACGGACACTTCTACAAAAACGTAGTGAATGGAGACTCAATTCTTCCCCAACATTGCTGTTTTCTTCCCTTTTTAACAATTTTTCAGTTGCAAAAAAACATAATTAAAGAATTCTACAGACATATCCTTCACTTATATCCATTTCGAGTAGCCACAATTTTCGCACCCACGGCTACGGCCCTGACCACCCAGTTGAAGTCAGCAGCCTTGACGGAATAAGTGCACAATGATCTGTAATTTATTCCGTCCAAGGCTGCTGAATTCAACTGGATGCAGACTGCAGTGGGTGCGAGCCAATTGTGGCTACCCCTCCATTCAGCAAATTTGAAATATTTGGACCCTGCAGTGGGGAAATCACTGAGTGTCTTTAACAGACAAAAAAGTGGACAAAGGCTGATCCCTTATCGACCATCTTCAGTGCAAAAAATAACTTTGACAATCCAGAGACGTATCTAACTTTTTTAAGCTATTTGCAAATTTCAATTATTTTGACTCTTTGGGTGAATCACTGCTACAGAGATGTAGCTTTTCCGGAAATTTCCGGATGATTTTGGCATAAATAAAAAAATCTGTAAATGTAAAAAAAATTTGTGTTTTTTTTTCAATTTCTGAGATATCAAAGTTGTCATGGAAAAGGTAAAAACTGCCAACGTTTAAGTACCCAATTTTATTTAGAGAAGGGGATGTACCCTAAAATCGCATCAAGGAAAATAGTTATCCGGAGACTTCACCGGATGTGCCTAAGATTAAAATTGGCCTTTCACGTATGGTGTCGAATTTGGATTTTTAGGAAATGGGCTACTCCTCTGTTACATCTCTGCCTGATTGCTATGTCATTAATAATGGTTACCTAGGAAAAAAAACGGTTATTATAGCATTTAGTTGGCCAGCCAACTCAGTGGCCTTACTGCTGTTTGTGGAGGTGAAGAATTGTACAACCGTGGTCAATGTGGTTTTTGGCGGCTTTCTGTTAATTACCATATTGAAATATGGAAAAAGTAAACTTTCAATTTTTTCACCATTGACAGTGGATATAACAAGCTATTATTTTCTTGTATAAAATCAATTTCTAAACTTGTTAAATATTTGAATATTTCTGAAATCGGGTGTAATACTTTTCTGACTCGCCCTGTATAGAGAGGGAGCCGTTATTCAAATTAGTTTCATAACAAATAGTGCTTGATTTTTCAAATTAATTTTATAATGAAAATAATATTTTAGAGGCTGCATATATTTTTTTAGTATTTTGCAGTGTTAAAGAATACCATGCTCATAGCTAGAAATTTCCCAGACTGATATGTGAGTGCAGGTGTCCCCCCCCTCCAGTGTATGATGCGCTAGTCTCATACCGTATTGTTCCTAATAAACGCCCTGGGGCGGTGCATTTTTCAATAGTGGGGGCGTTTATTACAGTCAAAAATGGAAAGTCAAAAATCCCCGCAAAATCACCTTACACAGTTTATAAAAGAGTGTTCAGTGCGTGCGAATGGGGATTTCAACCCAGGGCTATTATAATCAACACTTGGGTCCAAGTTTTGATGTGCCGTGAAGCAGAAAGCATTGCTGACAACAGCGATTATGATATGGATTACGACTTTCCCGGCCATTAAATCATGCGATTAAGGTAAGCTTAACTCATTTTCTTCAAGTGTTTTATCCAAAAATCGTAGGGGGGCGTTTATTAGAGCAGGGCGTTTATTAGGAACAACACGGTACCTACTTTGTGAAATATAATCTCAACGTAGTTTGTTTCATATAGCCTAGGTTATATGTGATTGTCCCTGTGGTTGTATTTATATTAAAGGCTGACTCAGAGATTCCCGATGAGGGCGCACTCAATTTTCAAACAAATCATGTTTTTTTGCATATACTTAATGCTTGTCCATATACTAATCATTGTGTGAAATTACTAAGCTCAAATTGAAGTCCTTCATATAGAAATCACAACTTGTTATAAAATTCCAGATCCGGAATTTTTGTTATACACGGTATCCTATGGCTCTGTTATACTGTGCATAAATGTTTACCGTTGCATGAAAACGACAAATCCGATTTATCCTAACTTTGTAATTAAGCATTTTAGGTGACTATCTTTAGTTCTAGAGGACTATTTTTTAATTACTACACAAAAAATAATATATATTTCGAAATCTCTGAGTCGGTCTTTAAATAACATGAATGCAAAACGAATGTGTTGAGTAAAACACATTCATAGATTCTTTTACTTATGAACTGTGATTGTCCTATGCACAAACAGTATAGTTATGACAGAAA
The DNA here is from genome assembly GCA_023653785.1 of Ophioderma brevispina. Lineage (NCBI taxonomy): Eukaryota > Metazoa > Echinodermata > Ophiuroidea > Amphilepidida > Ophiodermatidae > Ophioderma > Ophioderma brevispina. The sequence goes on from JAMKCH010036352.1 coordinate 38,776, forward strand.
ATTTGAGAATCATTTGTTTTATTCTAAGTCTTAAGGCTGACTCAGGGATTTCCCAAAGATATCACCCTCAATTTTCTAACAAATCATGTTTTTTGCCTATACATAATGCTTGTCCATATTTTGGTTACTGTGGGAAAATGCTAAGCTCAAATCATTGTCCTTCATGTAGAAAATCAAAAATTGTAATTAAATTCCAGATTTGGAATTTTAATAATAGAGAGTAAGTATCCTATGGTACAGTTATACTTCACATAAAGTTTTACAACATCAAAACCAAAAATTTGATTCATTTCAAACTTTGGAATTATTGAGCAGTTTGAGTGAACATCTGTAATTTTAGTTAACTATTTTAAAGGAATATATATATTAATTTAAAATTATAAAAATTATAGATTTGAAATCTTGGAGTCTGCCTTTAAGTAAAAAATAATATTTAGTAGAGATTTTTAAGTTAATAATTTTATATAAGGTGATTATCGTGTAGCCAAAATGTAATGAACAACATAGTCTTGCCCAGAACTAATAACATAGCCTAGTATGGTGCAATTCTTAATTTCTTTAATTGGCTAGGCTGGGCTACTCAGTGATAAGATTTTGCCAGGTTGTTTTGTTTTGTATTGTGTTTTCTCTCTTTATTAAAGAGTTTTTATTGCCAGTATTTCATTTCTTCATTCCAAAGTTTGAAGGTGCTTTCAGAATCCCAGTCACAAGAGTTTGGTTATATATATATCAAATCTGCCCAATTCAATTTGATTATGAACTAAAAATAATATTCACCCAAAGTATGCTTTTTGAAGGGGGTTTAAATGGTAGAGTGGATTAATGAAATATCTTCCTCCACCTACCCACCTGACTGACCATCTGATTGACTGACCATGCAGACAGCCAACCCGCCAGACAACTAATCATCCATGTACACCATTACAATAGCTGCTGTATACTTTTCTGACAGGTTAAAGCAATAACAGCACATTTTTTTAAGAGCGCCCCCAATTTTTTAAAATGGTGAATTTTGTGCACAGGTCATTGGTAATTATTAGTAAACTGTAACTGTTAATGGTAGAGCTCAGCATTCTCTCTGTGTCGCAAAAGAAGGAATTTTGTAATTAGAATAATTAATATTGGAGATCTCCGATAATAATTCAATGGTTGCTGGAAATGTCCTTCCAATATGAAATAGCCGGGAAATCGTGCCATGTACGTGTCTACTCTCTTTCAATAGTAGTTCCGTTGGTTCAGGCAAGTTGTTCAGGCAAGTTATGTCAGTGGTCATTTTGTGAGATGCCACTATTTCATCATGAATGGACATAAAATTGACATTTCCAGCTTCCCCCGGTTTAATTACGCAATCGGTTATTTTATGACGAATACACGTTCTTTAGCATTATCGTTCTCGGGTATAGTTTACTAGACAATGACAAACACAACTGAGCAAAAATTGCCAATTTTGAAAATTGGGGGCACTCTTCAAAAAATGTGCTGCCATTGCTTTAAAGTGACAGGAGGAGTTTTTTTTATGATACAAATTTCTCTCAAATTTCAATGGATCGGTTGTAGACACCTACCGAAAACGTTTGGAAGGTTTATTGGACAAACAGGTGCAAAAGAAAACCGCAAGCCAAGTTTTGAACTTGCCTGCTATCGTAATCGTTCCCCGTAGAAAACCATGCTTTGACTTTCTGTCGTGCACGACAGAAACTATTAAATCATCATCATCTTATTACATAAAGACGGCATATTCGGCTTATTCACTTCAGGTGTGATCTAATACATTGGTAAGCATTCAAAATATGTAAAAAACCTAGGTTCGAGAAAAATTGGGGGCGCTTCTTTCTGGAAATCTCCTCATGTCTCTTTAATAATATTAATGAGTTCATTAGCATATTTTCAATGAAATGTTATTAATCCACTCTACCATCTCAATCAAAACTTCTAACTTGGTAGGGTGATAGAACAAGAGGAGATCTGGTGTCCAATAGTTTTGCCAAGTTATGAATATTAATGACCTCATTCATCAACCTAATTGTGGAGGCCATCTTAAATTGTATGCCACATAAAAAATCTTGTTAAAATGGCTACTCTGGTAACTGTAAACCCAAGAAATCTTTTGTAATGTCACTGACATATCAAATGGGTATTTGCACCTGAACAACTGGAGATTTATACAAACCTCTCACTTTGGCCAAAAATCTCAATTCCTATGGCAAAGTTCAGTAACTTGCATTCACTAGTGTATTTAGAAAATGCACCCCTTGATATTTGGGCATAATGTATAATGATATCTAGAACAAATAGTTCGGCTTGTGTTAATTCATATACATGTGGATAATGAATGAGTGTATTATTGCTCACAGTGTTTAAAGGTGCATTTTGTGATCCACAGCCTTGTCCCCCCCCCAATTTACCTCAAAGAAATTGAGATTTCTATAGACGATGTGACATATGACTTCACCGCCAGGCAAGAAACAAAACACTGCCCGGCAGTATGCGTGCGCACATGTAGGGCTTGTGCTTTTGAAATTCGCGCTCATCAGTATATATAGTCTATTGCATAGTGTTGTAGCTGTATGCGATGTCCTTCGCACCTCAATCATGTCAGTAGACTAGGTGTTAAGATGTGTTTGTAAACATTAATGTCACATCATCTATATATCATCTGAAGTTGCTGTATAGTATAGTATAGTATGTGTGCCTAATCTTACATGCAAATTTGATCTACTCTAGAAGAAATTTGCACACAGAAACGGACAGAAATTACCACACAGTAGTCTATGGGCAGTGCGATACAGTTAATTCTTTCATAACATCAAAAAGGCAATATCAGAATCAATTTGAATTTTGGAAAAAAAACCTTTCTTCAGGATAGCTAGTGAATCATAATAAAATATTTGTCAGATCAGGAAATGCACCTTTTAAATTGACATTAAAAATTCAGTTCTTAATTTTCTTTTTTAAAAAAATGAGCGCATACTCTCTAGGCAAAAAAGTGTTAATCTTTAAAGACGTGTACAGTACCATGAATGTCAAAAATTACATTTGGGCATCAAATGGTTGGCATAACAGGCTAAAAATTAGAAGTATGCTCTATTCGATCTCAAGTTAGAAGGTGATGTAACCTTTGCAGCTTTATTATATAAGGTTTCACACCCTAGAAATACACATGCTGACCTCTGAATTGCAGCATTTGCACAAATAAAAGCAGTATTAGATTTTTGCTCACTTGAAAGTTTTTTTGTTTTTTTTAAATCAGAAAAAAAATGAAAATTCAGCCGCAAAGCAGAAAAAAAATGAACAAGGCGAACTCGTATTTACGCGATGCGTAAAATATGTCCCCGCCGAATTTCGCGATCATTTGGAAGTAACAACTGAATTGCACACCACACTCCCTTGAACTCGAGACCACTAGACCACCCCACTTAAACCATGCAATGTCAGAATTGGAAGGTGGAGTGAAGAAGATTAGTAAGTGCAGTGGAAGTATGAGTGCGAGTGGAGTATATGCATGCAAGAAATGACGTATTGGAATTAGCACCTTTAAATAAATGCAGCTTGATGGTAAGGTATAAGTATAACATTTGCATAACTAAAACGCACATATCATGGTCACACAAAAGATGTATGGCATAAGCCTTTCATGTAGCGAAGGAATTTTGCACATCTGATGTACCGTTTCAGTGAAACATCAATTGCGCATATTTAATTAGCTCATTTGCATACCTAAACTGCATAACTAAACCGCACATATCATGTTCACACAAAAGATGTATGGCATAAGCCTTTCATGTAGCGAAGGAATTTTGAACATCCGATGTACTGTTTCAGCGAAACATTAATTGTGCATATTTAATTAGCTCATTTGCATACCTAAGCCGCATATACATCGTGCACTTTCAAAGTGCGAAAACAATGTATGCCAAAGTGTACTTCATATGGCAAAAGAATTTTGCATATCTGATGTACTGTTTCAGCAATACATGATTTATGCATATTTAATTAGCTCATTTGCATACCTGAGCCGCATATATCATGTACTTTCAAAGCGCGAAAACAATGCATGCCAAGATATACTTCATGTGGCAAAAGAATTTTGCATATGTACCGTTTCAGTGATACATTAATTATGCATATTTAATTAGCTCATTTGCATACCTAAGCCGCCTATATCACGCACTTTCAAATCGCAGAAACGATGCATGCCATGCACTTCCATGAAGCGAAGGAATTTTGTGTGCCCGATATATCGTTTCAAAGATACAGCATACAGGGTTAACATTTTTATCACGGAATTCCAGGGTTAACATTTTTCTCACAGACATACGGACATACGGACGTACAGAGCCCATTTCATAGTCCCCGTTCCGAACTTAGTTCGGCGGGGACAAAAAGTGGGTCAAAAATGCAATTAAGTAAATTTTTTACAAAAATCCTGCATTTCACTTTAACATTTTTCTTTAAAAAAACAGCAATTTTGCATTTGCATTTTTCACATTTCTTCTGAGACAAACTTTTTTTTTTGCCTAATCACAATGCTAGAGCAATTTATGCATTGTCGTGTCATGATGTTACAAGGTTCACCCTGTAACTTGAGACCGAATAGACTTGTTCCATTTTTTCAGCTTTTATAAACAATAACTCGAAGGCAAAAGGTTTATCAACATTGAGTTTTTACCATACAGGTATAATTCATAGTAAGTATGCATGTAAATGCATAGTTGGTATATTCAATGGACTGGATATGGAATAGGATTGGTGAGAGTATTATTTTTTTGGTTGCAAAAAGAGCACCCAAAATTAAGGGACTTTTGATATAGGTGTGTGCGGGGCGGCTGACCAGGATGTCCTAACTTTTTGATGTCACCAGTTGTTTTAAAACGTACTCAACGAAACCTTTAACAGAAAATTCTAAATGTTTGATATGTTATAAGCGTAGTCCGTGTGAATAAAGGCCCACATCAAATTGCCAAACTTGGCTTGAAGTTCAGTTTTCATGCTGTGCCTTAGGGTTTTGCCCTTTGAAGAAGCTGGGCAATCTGCTAAAACAACTATTAACAGTTCAATGTAGTATAGTAATTTGAAGAATAATGCATAACCTTCAAATTTTGGCCACCTTTCGATATGTACTAAAAAGAAGTATTTAAACTACCGGTATATTGTACTCATGATCTACTTTGTATGAAGTTTATAGAAAAGTATTTTTGTATTTTGATAAAATCATTGCAGTCTCATGATTGTCGGACTGAAATGCATGTACATCATGTCAGTGTGATGAAGATTATTGTTCATAACTATGATAAGACCATTAATAGAGGTTTGATTGTGATTTGCTTGGTTGTGTGTTTTACTTTTTAATAGAGATACTAGTACATTTTCCAATAATAAACACTCTGTAAACACATACGGATATTGTTGAATACACCACCATATTTCTTCATAGGAGTACCTCTGAAGTAACCCTCTGGATTAAGCCACTAGTCTCATGTGTGGGCATGGGTACCACCTCGCTGGCTCATTGGGAGTAATCATCTACCTAGGTACACACCCAGAACCTTACCACTAGTCACCCCATGCGGGGAGGTTATACTCCAATTCAGATGAGCCTCAGGTGTGTGTATGTTAGTACTTTATTTTTTGTTTCGCCCCGTGCAAGAATTGCCGGAGGCGACACTACCAGTCGTTAATTCTGTGTGGCCCGTATGGCCGGTTTAAAAACAAAAGGTTAAAGTTTTGAATATCTTTTTCATTCGAGACGTAAAAATCACCATTGCTACAGAAATTGGTCATAGGAGGTGCCCTTGGGAACCTCCATCTAATGAGGAGGTCAAAGGTCTGTTAGGTCAAGTTAGTAAAATGGGCTGAAAACATCAATTGACAATTTGAAATTAAAAGTCCCAATAGCTAGAACCTGGTTCATAGATGTCTTTTGCTAACCTTCATATATGATGAGGTCTAGTTCCGCATGCAAGGTCATGTGAGGTCAATATATTTCTTACCTCGTAATATTCCCATAAACCAGGTTGATTTTGATTTCCTTATAATTCAATTGTATAACATAAGGCTGAATTTCGTATTTGCGCCTATACGAAATTAAAATTTTTAGTTTTTGGTACCAAGAAACTTTTCTCTCTTAAATTCCTTTTCAGATGGGGATATTTTTTGTCGGGAGCTTTACAATCTGGGGCAAAAATCAGAACGTTCGATTTTTTGGGGGAACATTTTGATATGTGAATCTCTCGTTGCACTTTAACCCGAGAAAAACATATTTGAGGGACTGGTTACGAAGATTTATTTTTTGTAAAAGGTTGCAATAAATTTTTCATAACTACTCCATCACAACTTTCTAATCTACTGCTTAATATCGGAGCGTATTTTAATTCTAAAATATACAAGCTTTCTAATAACCCTTAATTATAAAATATAATAAAAATCAATATGCTAATTTGTTATGACATAATTCTCTGCTTAAGGATAAGCAGCAATAATGCGAGAGAATAACAATGTGGAAATGCCATTTTTTAGCTTATAAATCTATCCATCTTTTTGTATCAAAGGTGGATTATGATGCGTGAAATGGACTTCCGAAATTGCACCCTAAACAAGTATTCATTTCCACCGACAAAAAACATACCCGAAACCAAGTATTTGTGTCTGTTTGTTGCTACAATAACGAAGTATTTTTGTCAGTTGTTTTACCTAAACATGTAAAGCCATGCATTGTTTCGTTTAATATACGTAACTTTATTATCTTGTTTGCTTTACAATATTGTTGATTTTTTTTGATTTCTGCTTAATTTGGGTATTACCCTACTCACCATTGTCACGGTTTAGAAAAAACAACCCTGCTTTCCCATTTGCTGTTTTTGATACCCTAATCAATGTACGCGCGTACCTCCGTCTGTTGAACAAAAAGATACCCTTTTTATTTACGCGTTTTCTTGTCACGCATCATATCCACCTTTGAATACAAGTGGCCCCCGGCTTATAAATCAAAATCGTGTGGTACAATTCTATAATACTTAACTAGGTCCATGGCCCGATCGCTAATAGCCTCTTCCCCGAAGCCCAATTACCGGAAGTGGTCAACATTTTGGTATCAGAAGAAAGCTACTATTTTTCTCATTTACCCTGTGAAATCTTAGGGCCAACGGATGTTTGGTTTGGAGTATGCGCGAAAATGGTACCCCATTTTTGGTGACCATCCCGGTAGACCAATATTATTTTACACCGTACCACTGGGCTTTACAATCACGTTTATGCTCTCACATTAAACCATTGAATATCGGCGCGAACTTTACAGGTGCTGTTTTTTGGGTGAAGGCCATCTATAAATGAAAACTTCAATATTCTTAATCGGGCCATCCCCCTTTTATTAGGAACAAAAACAACCAATCGTGAAACAAAATGAGTATTTGTAATTTGTCATACCGTCTCCGCAAATTGACATGCAGTCATGGCGTCTGAAGAATGACACTAAACCACTGATTGTGGTTTAACCATAAGTACAGAATAACAAAGATCATCATGTTGTGTTTATGTCCAACTGTACAGGTCACGGTGTACACAATTACAGATACCATCTGTGATATTCACGGGAAAGGCTTTCTTTTCTTAAAGGTCAGGCCCGAATCGCAAACACCTGTCCCCCCAGAACCCCAATTCTACCGGAAGTGGTCACAATTTTGATATCAGAAGAAAGCTGCTATTTTTTTTTTCATTTTACACTGTGAATCTTAGGGCCAAAGGATATTTGGTTTGAAGTTATGACGAAATGTCTCCCATTTTGGTCGACCAATATAGTTTTACACAGTACTCTATGGGCTCCCACATCACGTTTCTGGCTGTCACATCAAACGATTTGAATATCGGCGGAAACTTTACAGATTGGATTTTTGGGTGAAGCCAATTCTATCAATGAAACCTTTATATACTTACATCGGACCATCAACAACCTTTAAAGTTGGAATTTTTACCCCGTATCTAAATCATAGCAGAAGCGTTAAAAAGTCTCTGCCCGGCCTTGTGTCTTTGACACAGATTTCAAGCCACCACTTGCAGGTTATGTTATTAGCCACATAACTGGGCCACCAAAATACAAATTTGACTATTTTTTGGATGTTTTGGATCAGTAATCGCTGCGTATCCACTTAAAGCACATACATCATAATTTCAGGGTAAGCAAAAAAACATAACCCTTTTTTGTCCATAGTTTTGCTGTTTTTGACATCCCAATCAATGTACGGTGAGTACAATCGCCAGTTGGAAAAAAGTGACCCTTTATAAGGTACGCGTTGTCTTTTCAGACACAGTGGGCGTAACCAGACCTTTACAAATGGGGGTGCTGAAGGGGTGCCAAACTTTTTTGGTGGCAAATTGTAGGGTCCTTTCCATAGACACTGTACAAAAGGTCAGTTCATTTGGGGGGGGGCGGAAGGGGGGGCAGGGTTTTTGTTGGGGGGGGCCTCTCGCCCCCCTGCCCCCCCCCCCCCCCCCGCTGGTTTACGCCACTGTTCACGCATCATATCCAACCTTGAATACAAGTGGCCCCACCGGCCCCGCAGCGGAAAATGCTGTCGAAGGCTGCTAAAAATGAACAAAGCGAAACAGCGAAAAAAAAATCTCACCCGAATCAAACGTATACATTCCCCCATATCTCATTGTAGCATAAAAAATAAATGTCGACATTTATATTTCACACTGATCAAAGCGCTTTATTTATTCCGCTGCCAAAGGCCCACGCCTTCTCATAATACATTTGGGCGGCGCTCAATTACAATATTCCTAACAGCTCCTCATTTAGCACCTGGGTGAGTACAAACCCCTTATAACCCAAGAAGTCTTTGTAAATTTCATAGTAAAGTTGAGATTTTTCAGTCACTTTAAAAAAGGAGTGAAAATTTGTATTCCAGATTACCAATTAAAACAATATTTTAACTAGAATTGAATATTTTTGAAATAGTTAACCAATTATGCTTGGTTATACGCAATTCATAATTTATAACGTCTTATTACTTCGAGTGCCTGCCAACTCTTCAACTTCCTCATTAGTGGTATCAATTATTAATTTATTATTATAATTTTAAAGGTTGATGTAACATCACGTTATTTAACAAACATTTTTGCGGGGCGATGGGGGCACAAATGCATTTTTTCCCTGAATATTTTGATAAATTAGTCACAATGTACATATTTAGAGAATTTTGACAATAAGTCCACTTTTTTAGTGATGAGATGTTCAAAAAGTAAAACGAAAAGGACCATTTTAGAGGGGGTAGGTCGCTTGTACCATAAAAGCCCACTTTTTGAAATCCCGCACCTCCTCCCCCCCCAAAAAAAATATAAAAATAAATAAAATACTGCGTACGGCCCCGATGGGACAGTGAACAATTCACTTCTTGCTTCCTCATTTTTGAGACGGAAATAATTTTGATCAGATACATCCATGACCCCAGCAGTAATGCCTCCTACATGATCGAACCATGACCATTTAAAGGTACCTTTTTGCGATCCTAGCACCTTCATTTTTGTTGTATATGACCACTGGATATCATGAGAGAAAGGTTTTCCCAAATTTTTAGTGATTGTAATACAGGCGTTTATGAACATATGTGTGGTTCACGTTGCCCCCTAGGATACGTTTTGGCAATTTCTCTTGTCCGTTTAACAGACAGAAATACCAATTATGATTTTCTTCAAGAGGAATGAAATTGCAGTAGATTATAGCACAGAGTATAGTGAAACGTTTCAGTGATCTACATATCTCACATTTAGTTGGATCACAAATGCCTCCTTTAAACCATTTTTTGTGGTTGCCAGGGCGACTCATTCTCCGCACCAAAAATAGACAATAACCAGGTGCTTACATTCCCAAAATTCTTTACAACTGGCTAAATATTTACCGTGGACTAATCCAATGTATTATACCATGCGGTTAATAAAAAAGTGCTAACTAATTTGTTTAACCCGGATCCTAATAAATCGGGATAGGACACTCGAGCAACGCAGTGGATGTGTACTGCAACACTGATCTGCATGAATCCTGGTTACTATGGATCAACACGGCTTCCTGGAGCTTTTCCGCTATGCATTCCCGATTACGGTCATACTGCAATAAATAATCAGTTACGTATCGTACATGGGGGGCGCTATACATGGCCAATATATTATCCTGATAGAACAGCTAAAATTTTATTTTTTAACATGTTGAAAGTAATTTTTTTTCCCCTAAATGTAATTAACGAATGCCATCAAATTTATGGTGGGGATTTATTCCTTTCATGTACAAATATAGGCCTACATTATTGATTTACCTCTCCTTAAGGTGTATTATATAAATTTTTCAACCAGCGATGATTAAACATTTTTGGCTTTTTCTTTTCAGATTCACTCACTGCCCTTACTATGCCCTGCGAATCGTCTATGGGCATTTGTACACAGTGTCCCGCCCTGGTTTTAACTGCTGTAATCTACTTTTCAGCCTAAAAAATAGCATTGCTTGCTATTTGAAACAAGGTAAATTTCCGAAAATCAATTGCAAATGTTTTCGAAGTGACAGATGGATTGTGGTCATGATCGGATGAATCTACTCTAAAGAGTAATAGGCAAGCTCAAGAATTGCCGACGACCAGGGCAGCACTCCGAGTTTCAAACGAGATGGGCCGGGCCGCGCCAGGGAATTATGCTCTCATCACTTAAACCGACTCGCTTCAAGAAAAAATGAAGAATTTATCAAATTTTAAAATCATGTGTAGTATTCATCTGCTGGTTTTGTGTACTATAATAGCAGTGTTATTGTAAATCGAAGGGAAGGCACTTCTTCATAGGCCCCGCTTAGGCCCTGCGTACGGCCTAGGTGAAGGTATGCGAACAAGGCGCAACGCATAGACCTACCAATTATAATTGGTGGTGTTAATCAGCTAGTAGAGGCGGAGCTGGGACCCCCAGGTCAAACATCTCAAACCCCTCACTACAGAAAAGGTTTGACACCTTTGATAGTTAGTGTGGACCCTCTCACCATCAATGCTTGATACAGGCTTCTCAAAAATTAAGTTCCCCCTATACTTCAAGGGCTTTTCGTTGCATAACTTCGATTAGAACTCTGGATGATGGGAAAATTTTAAAAAGTTTTGAAGAGAAGAACATTTGGCTCGCCACAAAAGTCGTTTGCTTTTTCAAACCACACCTTTGGCATCAACACACACTCCTTGTTTCCAAAATGAAAATGTTGTCAAAAAAGTTGCCTTAAACGTTATCAAAGGTCTAAAGTACAAATAACAATTTACAACAACGATTCTTTCTCCATATTCATTGCGATCCGAGATAAATAAGCTTAAGACATCGACGCATGGGCAAGCAACAAACAAACAAACACAAATATGCAGGAAATCAAGAATGGGTGAAGCTTTACATAGGCATTTTTCTTTGCAATATTGCTCTTTGTATGAAAGCAAGGAAGTTATTGTATGAAATGCCTGTTCGAATCAAAATAACTTAATTGTTTTTGTCATTCATGGTGTTGAGACTCAATAGTCAATTTTCCTCCATCTGCACTGTTGACATAATTTTAGTGTTTCCACACATGTGTTTACCATTTGCTGAATGTTCTGTCCATGCCGCGTTTACGCCAGTTATCCTTTATTTATTTATTTGAACATCACTTGTTATACAGTGGCACACTCTACCGCGGCTGGTGCGTTCAGCATAATTACAAAACAAAAATATATTAGAAAGAAATAAAGTCCATTATACAACAGACCAAAAACCCAAATCAAAATGTCTCGTCCCCACACAACCTAACACCCACATACACCGCGGCGCACACCCCCCCTACCACCCGTACCCGCCCCACCCGCCACACACTCACTCACATATACCATCAAAACAACACACACCCAAATGTCTATACAATGCACACCCCCCACCACACACTCCTTGCTCATTCAGACACATACAACAAAAATTAAAAATAAAAACAATAATGAGTCTATAAACTTTGTAAACAAAGCAAAATAGGCGTACACATCCATCAAAACTGTCTCATCCAGTCTTTGGTGTTGCAATCCGGTGTGCCTCTGAAAAGTATCCCGAAGGCAAGAGCACACCAACATGCAACAACTGATCACTGGATGGGCATGGCACTTAAGTACAAAAATAGGGGCATTAAACAAAACAATAAGCACATTTAAATCTTACAGACGTATTTAACATTTACAAAACTTGAAAGGTCACAAAAATCAAGTTAAGAATATACACATAAAACGCCAAAATAATTGTGTGGACCTGACTCAAGCGAATTTCTAACATTCCATGCATCTTTCAGAAATGATTTACAAAAATCTCAAATATTTTGTTAGTAAGGACAACAACTAGGTCACTTGGGAGCATGGGAAAAAAATTGAAACAATCACCTCCGTACAAGGTATAATTTGACACATCAATATTACCAGAGATTAAAAAACTCGCAAACAAAATGCAGGCCAGAATCATTCCAAATATGCGCAAAAGATTTTTAAATTTGTTCAATCCTGACATCATTAATGCCCCGACACAAAAACAAGAAGTGCTTGACTCCCTCGTGACCATCATGACACAACTTACAGACCCCTGTATTGCTGACATCCCATGAACAAATTTTTCCCTCAAGAGGAAGGTGGTTTTGATCTAAGCTTTTTAACTTTAGGTCTGGTCAACCATAGAAATCTAATTTACAAGCAAGATAGTCTCAACTTGGTTGGCTTTTAGAAAACACTTAATCACGCAGGGATGATTTTTTACAAGTTGATTCGTACCAGTCTGTACTGCGCTTTAGGCGATTAATGTTTCCAAAACTCTTGACCAGAGTGGATTGGATGGACGAGCCCAGGGAAACACATGGGCAAACCACTCAACCGCAAGAAATTTTTAACATCTTAAGCCACTTTCCACCTTGAGCTATGGCGGCGATCGGGTGAAAACATAAATGGGCATTAAAAAGGAGCTTAGCCATCGATGAGACTCTAAGTGACCAGCCTTGCAAAGTACTTTGTTTTTGTTAGGACTATGAATATTTCAAAATGCTATCCCAACCCAATCACCAAGTAAGGCAACTGCTGGTGTAAATTTCTTGATGCTTTTAAAATAATACCTGGCCATGGAAGTGAAGGTTTTTCCCCACTTTTTGTAGTCACTTGCGCTGTAAGTGGAGACCGAACCGCAATAGTTCTTGATGGAAGCGCTAAAGTCTTCCAAAGCGCATTACCATAATAAACTCTGTTAAAGTCATCGTGGTTTAGTACTGATATACTTTATGTATCGCTATGAGTCTATTACCTTTCCTTAATAAATCATTTAACATGAGCATGGTCGGAAAGTTTCCTGGATATGCGAAAACCCAAGTCTTGATAAGTATCCAACTTCGTTTTATGTGAACTGTTCGCCAAGGTTCAACTTTGTTATTGTTAAGATTTTAACCAATGACAAGAACATTTGATTTACTGAAGTTAAAATCTAATTTCCATTTGGCGTGAAATGCCCCAGCAATATCAAGCATAGATGTAAATCTTTATTATCGTTATCAGCAATTAAGACAACATCTTCAGCCACCAGAAAGACCACTAATCTTAACATCAATATGCGGGTACCGACATTATGGGCCTGTAACATTTTTTGCTATTCCATTTTATATAGAATGCAAAACAAAATTGGTGATAAAACACAGCCTTTGTTTTCCACACCTTCCTCCACATCAAAAAAGTCCAGTAACAAATCCCCAACCTTTAACACTACATTTGAACATTATCATACAAGTTATCCAGAAAGATTCCAAACTTTTGCCACGATACCAACATTCCAAGCATTGAAAGAAACCATCTCTCCAGACCGTGGTCCCCATGCCTTATACGGGAAATCCAAGAAGGCAGTAAAGTAGGCGTATTTTCAGCTGAACGAACGGCTGCAATACTTTTAAGAGTGAATATATGGTCTTCGCACCTATTAATTCTTTGGGGGGCCTAAAACCCTCTCCCCTGAATCTCCTGTAAGGATATGAGTGGCTTTCAAGAACGATGAGATACGGTCACAAACAATACGATTAAATCTAGAAAAACACAAAGTTAAAGTATTGCCCCGGTAATTGGTTCACATCGTTTTTGTTGCCTTTTTAAAAATGGGGACAATACAAAACAACCTTGTTCCAATTGGCAGGTTGTTTAAACCGAGAGATAGAAGTTTATTAAACAATCAGTCAAGGAACTAAGTAGGGCATTGCCCGCCATTTTAAGAAGCTCGTTTGTGATTGCGTCAATTCCGGGGACTTGTTATTTTTTGCTCTCGAAACGCATCCTTAACATCATCAAGAACAAAAAATGTCATGTTATTAAGGGTAATGAGCGCCTGGGAGGGGTGGCAGTAAAACAAAACCAGTGTCTGAGGGACCGACTTGTCTTTGGATGCAGTCGTCGTTACAACATTTAATTTCCCTATTCATATCTTCCCTAAGTAAGTCCAGTAACTCATATAGTACACTTCCTTTCCTGTCGGTAGTTATTTCTCAGAATTCGGTATCGTAAGTGGAATTGAGATTATCCCTTGTTTTATTTGCCTCTTAAATCGTTCCAAAAGTCCCTACAAGAAAGCCCGCCCTTATTAGCGATATGAACACTCCTATCAAACCTCATTTTTTGCATTTATCTTTTGCTGAATTAGTTTGCTTGGCACGCTCTTCTTCTTAAGAGTTTATAATCTTCCCAGAGAGCGTCCCCTCTTTCTTTGTTATCACCTATCTGTTTTTGACCACCTGCTGCGGTGTTCCCTTACAGGCACGTTTTCTTTCATGACTGAGGGCTCATCAATCGATCTGTCCCACCAATGCTTACAAGTATTACGCGTTTGTTTACAACCAATTGTATTGTGAGCAGAAGCAAGAAGAAAATCGATTTCCAGCTTTCCCAAGAGAATTAACACACTTGGGGGGGGGGGGAAATTGTGAACATCCCAATTTAATAAAACCTGCGTTGTTGAATTTTGGTAGGCTGGACCAGTCCTTGATTAATATGAAATATCCCAAATTTTCTGGCTGCTTTTTTGAATTCACTTCACCTTTATGTGTGTCATCTGCTTCACATTTTGAGTGGTGTTGCTTACTCAAATCTCATCTCATTGTTCTGCATATTTGCTTGTTTTGTCGTTTGTTTGCCTATGCATTCATGTTTTTAAAAGCTTATTACTTCAGGTCAGGCTGGCAATGAAAATATAAGGATGGAAATGAAGTCTTGTTGTTAATTGATACTTTCTCCTGACTTTTAGACTTTTTAATACGGTAAGGTGCCACTTTTTCCTGGACAACATCATTTTTTGGGAAAGGGAGTGTGTGTTGATGCAAAAGTGGTTTTTGAAAAGCAACGAAACGTTGTGTGGGAGAGCCAAATGTTACCTCTCTTTAAAACTTTTTGAAATTTTCTAACATCCATGTCTAAGTCAGTTTATGCAACACAATGTCTCTGAATTTTAGGGGGAACTTATTTTTGGGACCCCTTAGGGTAGTACTCGCAAATTTTGGTATCACTTTTTCAATAGGGTCAATGTAAGTTTTACAAGGGGTTTAAAATTTTAAAATGCTCCCAATCATGTTGAACAGTATGTTCATAGGTCCCGTTTAGTCGTAAGGATTCAAAAATGTATAGTTGTACCAATCTCGACCATTGGTTGGGAGTTATAGTAAAAATGGCTAAAATAACAATATTTAAAAAAAAAGGTCAATTCTATTTGTACAGGGGGACAAAATTCAGAAGTTGCTCAATTTTGGCTAAAATTGAACACAGAATTGTTCATCTAGCTTAATGTGTCAAACTAAGGAATGTTTGTCCATCTGTAAGAATAGTTACCATGTTAGGGGACAAAATAGGTCATAGGGCCAACATTTAATCCCATTGGTTGTTGACCTTCCTTTGACCCTTCTCCGTAAGTAAACTTTAACATAATCAAAATATACTTTTTAGGAGTCATCTACCTCAGGCCACTAATTTGCAAGTATTTATAATATAATCCGAGTACCTTTTTTAATGTTGACCCATTGATATTGACCTTTTTTACATTTTTGTCATTGTACCCTATACCTCCAAAACAAGGTCGTAGTGCGTAAAAAACTATTACATTTTTGGAATCCTTATGATGATGGGCAATATGGCATAAATGACCCCTATTGAAAAAAGTGATAACACAGAGTTGAGAGTACTACCTCCTAGCATTGATTGTAGAGGGCCCATACTAGCTACCAAAATGGTCAAACCTTTTCTGTAGTGGGCGGTAAACGTACTGGACTTATATAAGGCCACATGATATTGGCTTCCTCCTACTATAAGCTTCACAATGCTTTTATAGATCGAACTGAGCAACCTCGAAGTAAGTTAATTGCTTTTTGTAAACCATGCAAGCTGCTTTTATCGGTTTCAAAGTGGTAAACTGTTTATAATACAATTAGCAGCGATATATGCGGGAGGGGAAAATCGAAAAAAATGTGGAATGCATTTTGAAAACTTTATAAATCAGGAATAAGTGCGTACCCAATTAATAATTGAGCATGGATTTAATGTAGAAACAAACCCAAATAGTGAAAAAGAGGTATTTGAGGATGTAATATCGTCGTCCCCAGGAGCGAGGACTTCTTAAAACCTGCACTAAACAGCTGATTGTGGTTTAACACCAGTACAGAATAAACAAAAATATCAATAATGTTTGGTTTGAGGGCCATGCGTATGGTGCACGCTTAAAATTGGGATATTCACAGGTAAAGGGCTTTTTTGATCTCTAAGTCGGAATTTTGATAGCACGTATAGAAATTACAAAAATCATAAAAAGTGCTGCCTCGTATTTAATACACGGATTTCAAGCCAATATCATTTGTCGGGTATGTTAGTATATCCAAGCACAGTAACAAAAAAAACAAAAAAATAGGATTTTTTGTTTTTTTCGAATTTTCGGAATAGTAAATCAGCTTTGCTAATCCCGTTAACAAGTTTACTTAGGCTATGCTCTGTTAAATCTTTCAATAGTATTGATATTTTCAAAATGTTCATTCTGATGGAACACTTACAGTCAGAGGCGAGGGAAGTAACAGAAAAAAAAAACAAAAACAAAAAAATTTTTTGAGGTGTGGCCTACTTTGAATTCATCGCTGACATTCTGAAACGAGCCAGGACAGCCAGCATGAGATCAGGTAAGCAGGTCAAATACTTTCTTCCAAAAGACATGTGTCTTACAAATATTGTTGAGTGTGACACTCTTTTTTTTCTTTATATCGTTATATCATTGGCGAACAGAATGCACCAAAAAAAAATCACAATCATGATTAGACAAAGTTGCATAGCAATACTTACTACAAAAAGCATTAATATTAAAATAATTCACACAGAATCAAAAGTCATTCTATTCAAGTCTTACTTGAA
This sequence comes from Ophioderma brevispina, assembly GCA_023653785.1. Classification (NCBI taxonomy): domain Eukaryota; kingdom Metazoa; phylum Echinodermata; class Ophiuroidea; order Amphilepidida; family Ophiodermatidae; genus Ophioderma; species Ophioderma brevispina. The sequence goes on from JAMKCH010036352.1 coordinate 56,190, forward strand.
TATTAACTTACTGTATATCGAAACGCTCCGGCTTTTAACTAACTTTGAGGTTATTTGTCAAAAAGCCTAGTTCTCAGTAATCAAACAAAATGCGGTTGATAAAAGTTTCATGTCCATACACTAACGTTTACCCATTGACCTTGAATGACCCCTCTAATGACCTTGTCATGACCTTTAAAAGTGTTGGCAATCAACAATCGACCCCGCCCACCAAGTTTCGTCTGGATACCCTTTTAACCTCCTTGGGACCTTGAAGACCCCTTATGACCATTGTCATGACACTTCACATTTTTTGGTGTCAAAATAGAACCCACCCTCCAAGTTTCATGTCCATACCCCAACGTTTAAAACATTGACCCTCATTGACCTTGAATGACCCCTGATGACCTTTGATCCACGAACCAATCAACATCGGGCCTTCGGACGGTCAAGGGGGGCACCCACGACACCAGTTGAGGATCAGTTTTTGGGAGGAGTCCAGTGTTGAAAATATCGGATCCGAAACCATGGTAATCATAAAAAATCGGATTGATTTATGTCAAAATTGAATTGGTCTCGTTATGAGTTTTAAATATTGGGCTCAACTGGCGTATCGCCCAATATTTTAAAAAAAAAAAAAAAAAACAATAAATTTGGGCTCAATCGATCCAATTTATGTAGAACGTGCGACCCTCGGTCTCCGAGAAACCAACGTTAACACATTGACATTGAATGACCCCTAATGGACCTCGTCGTGCCTTTCAAAATTGTCGGCGTCAGAAATCAACCCCACCCCCAAGTTGTATGGCCCATACACCAACCGTTTAACCATTTGACCTTGAATGACCCCCTGGGGACCTTTGAGCCACTTAACCAATACAACCGCGGTATTGGGACGGTCAAGGGGCACCCACTCACCAAGTTTCAGGAACGTGCAATCTCGCGTCTCCGAGAAAATAGACGCGGTCCATTTGCCCTTTTTTGACCTTGAATGACCCCCATGAACCTTTGATCCACTAACCAATACAACTCGGTCGTGGAGTCAGGGGCAACCCCCCACCAAGTTTCAGAAACGTGCGACCCTCGATCTCCTCCGAGAATAGACGCGGTCAGACAGACCGACAGACATACACACTTAGCAGACCACGGTATTATTATATAGACTAGGCGGTCCCCGGATTTCGGACGATCACCTGGGTTGAATGAGCCTTTTTTTTCTGGGTTTTGCAGTTCCTTTGACCTTGAATGACCCTGATGAGTTGTTCTACTTTTGAAATTTTCTTCATCAACAATCAACCCACCTTCCAAGTTTCAGTCCATACACCCACTGTTCCTCCCCTATTTGACCTCTTTGACTTGGAATGACCCTGATACCATGGTCTGTGACCTTTAACATTTTCGGCATCAAAATCAACCCCGCCCACCAATTTCGTCTGGAATCATCAAAAGTTTAACCCCCATTTGACCTCCGTTGACCTTGATACCCAATGACCTTGTCGGTGACCTTCAAAATTTTCCGGCATCACGATCAACCCAACCATCCAGTTTCATGTCCATAACAACCAACGTTTACCCCATTTAAACCTCCGTTTGAACTTGACTGACCCCTGATGACCTTGTTGTGACCGTAATGTATTCGGAAGGTTAAGGGGCAACCACCCACCACGTTTTTCAGGGACGACTGCGAACCCTCGGGTCTCCCGAGAAAATACACTTTGACCTCCCTTGACCTTGAATGACCCCTAATGACCTTCAAAATTTTCGGCATCAACAATCGAAGACTACGCCACCCTCCAATTTCTGTCCTACACCAACGTTTTCCCCATGACCTCTTTTGACCTTGATGCCCCCGCATGACCTTGATCCACTACCAATACAACTTCGGTCTTCGTTTCGGTCATGGGCAAAACCCACCTACCAAGTTCAGGACGTGGCGAACCCACGGTTCTGATCCCTACCAATACACCTCGGTCTTTGGCGGTCGTAAAGGGGCAACCCACCAACCAAGTTTCATGACCGTCGACCCACGTCTCCGAAAAAATAGACGCGGTCAGACACACAGACCAGAATCAGACATACCCCGTATTAATATATAGATAACATTTACACAGCCACGATCAAGTGATTTTGTAATCAGAAAAGCGAAAAATGCAAAATAAGATGTTTACATAGCGGTAACAAGTATAGCTATCCTAACATATACCCTGCAAGTGCTAAGACTGAAAGCAACGAATAAATAGACCGCGATAGTTTAGTCATTACTGTCCGTTACGGACACTTACTACAACACTAATGAATGGCGGTTCTATGTCTTGAACACTGCTGTGCTTCTTTCCTGTTCTTTCATTTTTCGGTTGCAAAAATTAGTTATAATGGGATTCTACAGACTTATCCTTTCACTTTTAGTATTCCTGCAAATTTCAAATATTTTGACTCTTTCGCAAGAATCACTGAGAGAAAGGAAAGGGTCTTTTCTAACAACTACGATCGAGTACTCATTTGGCCTTCGGGAGCAAAATCTCAATAACCAAAGATATTAAGCCATCCCAAATTGATTTCACTGAAATAGAGGACGAGGGTATCAGTGATAATCCGCTTGAATTTCTGCACGCAGAAATTAACTTCCGGTTGTATTTACGCACGCAGAAAACAACAAATTCTGTCGGCATTTTCCGCCCACGATCGGGAAGAAACCAAAAACGATGGAAATTTAAGAAAATTGTCGAATTTCCGTAATACACAACAAACAAAAATCCTACCAAAACTAATACCCTTGTGAACATAGGCTCCATGGCTACAGAGCTATACGCTCTGTTGCCGGGCGCACATATATAGGGCCTACCCCCCTAACCCCAACCAAACCCACAAACAGACCCCAAAACCATTGCATATCGGATTTTGATTACGTGGATGTATCCAGTTCATTGGTTTAATTCGCGTAATGTTGTTGTAGTCGTCGGCGTACTATCTTTGTCCTGTCTAGTTTCTATTTTGTCTCTGTGGAGCATTTTTGTTTAACCTGTCGCTTGGCCCTTGTTCTTGTTATGTTTGATCTGTTATGTTATTATCTGTCTGCTATTTTACTGGTTCATGTATAAATAATAAGAAGCAATACACCTTCACGCTTGCGTATGACCCTCGTCAATAATAGTAATTAGACTTGATATTTCAAATATATAAAAATTTGAAGTGATGGATAAAAAAAAAAAATGTAGCTTAATGATAATTTGGTTTAGAGTTAAGTTACTCGGGGGTAGGTAATATTATATTTTTGTAACGTGAAATGCTTATAAGTGGCATAGATAGTTACGCATTTCTTAATCTGCATTGGGGATTGCTCACATGATTAGAATCAATTCAAATATAATTAATTAATCATGGAAGTCAATTAAGGCAAGCTTGCATCATAATAAAGCAACATGGGCTGCACAAAAAATCCATAAACACGGTCGGTCATGCAGTTGCATTATACTTGCCTCTTATTAACAAGTTGCTAATATGTTGTGATGAATAATAAGATTTCCAGGATTTAAGGTGCAAGCTCATCTTGCTATTGAGAAAAAGGAAAAATGTGCAGCTTGTTTCAAAATTTACAATACCTTCATCTGACAGTTTAGACACCGTTGGCTTGCACTTGTGTCCGGTCGTTCAATCCTGCTGACACGAACTGCGCTGGGGAGCTTTTAAGCATAACAAGTGTTCGATGCAGCTTGTCTGGTGTCAGACAAGGGGATAGGTAGTTGTTGAGGCAGAATATCTCAAGCATTCCCGACACGCAAACATAGGTTTGATGTACAAGTAGTCGTATCAAACAACTAGGGGTTTGAAAGTGAAGGTCCAGTGCAAGCAAGCTGCATGAGTCTCCTTTGAGCTCATTCCTGTTGTTCTGTGGCTGTGTTCGTTGGCAAGACCTGCGGCGTACCTTTGGCATTAGGTGCAACATTGTCAAATAAAGACTCCACCCAATTGCAAGCCTACCGTATTTGGTTTCCATTGATAATAGGCCTGTCCACCTCATGTCATGTTCTACTATCCCGAAAGAAGTCTGGAGAGCGTTAGCACACGATTGGCCTTTGGTTGTAGGGGTCACCGGTTCGATCCCCGGATAGGGCCACTTGCTGCGGGATGTAATTCGGGTTATTAAATCTGGATGTGATGAAACTATTGATTGGTATAAAACTTTGTTATCCCCTCTCTTAGGGTCATTGGACGAGGGCAAAAACGAACCTTGAGAAATATCACGTCTTTAGAGGGGGGGTTGGTTGTAAGCTGTGGGTCCCATAGCGGAGAATAACTCCTGAAGTTTTTTTTTTTTTTTTTTTTTTTTTTTTTGTTTTTTTTTTTTTTTTTTTTTTTTTTTTTTTTTTTTTTTTTTTTTTTATCGCAGCCAGGTCGATAAGAGTAGGGTTTTGTGTGAAAACCCCGGACTGTTAATTTGTGATTTACGGGATTCGTTGCTTTGTTAATTTCAGCGTTTGTGGATACACAACAATGTTGAAAATTTCCTGAATTTGTGTATTTCCTCGTGCGAAAAATTCCGTGTATTTTACGGGGCTGCAGATTGCAGAAATAGATGAAATTTCTGTACGCGGAGAAATTGGCCTAAAAATTCCACTGAAATTGTTGTATTTCACACTATACAGACGCGAAATTCGGTCGATTTGGGTATTTCCGCATCGTTGCGGAAATGCACGATTTTCTTGTATTTGGTACGTACGCAAATTACAACCGGAAAGTGAATTTCTGGTCGGAAAATTGAAGAAGAAGAAATCAATAGAACCACAACACACTCATAAAGGGTCGTGTGATACTTCGCATCTGCGTTGCGGTGAGTTGCGGTTGGCCCGAAATGCAGTATTTACCCAGATAAAGCATCACGTACGGTACCGCAATCAAGTTAAATCATTGGATGGTATTTGCAGTGATGTGCGGAGGTTACTAAAGTTTATCGATATATCGGCAACGCAACGCAAGAGGCCATAAGCGAATGTTGAACAGACGTAAGTCAACAAAATCGGTCTCAAAATTGCTCTATAAGGGCGTGACCGTATCATATGATATTGTGACCCCGTAACCATTATGTGGGAGGTGAAAAATTCAATTGAGGCGCAGGGACTTCTGTTAATCATGTTATTGTGAGGAATGTTAGGCCCGCTGTGAAATACACTTTTGTTGCGTTTCCCATACATGAATACAATTGATTTAGGGGAGTTTGAGTGTATATGACCGAAGTGTCCCCAAGATAATCCGAATGTGGCACGTACGTGCATTTGAATTCTGTCATTTTCCCTCTCCGAATTAATTGATGGGTCCAAAACTCCAGGGGGACGAACGTATCCACGCGAAATCGGGGGGTGGGGGGGTAACCTAAATAATGTAGCACGCACTCTTGGTAATTTGGAAATGTTGATATTTTGTTAATGTTTAATCTTGTAACGGAGATTTAAAAATGCGAAGCCAGTCAGATTACAATACAAATCCGTACAGATAGCACGTAATTAGCTAATGATTCTTCACGGTCGTATTACCAGTGAATTGGATTTAAAAGAATAGATGTAATGCTCGACTCGACGCGACGTTGTATAAGGATTTGAAAGGACTGAGTTTAAGAAAAATTAGTTTGAATTGTTATTTGGTTTGTGCAGGAAGGAAAACAGTTCCGGCTCTGTCTATGAATCATTTCGCCTTTTATGCAAGGCGCATCGCTTGACTAAGTAGTTTGTGTCGCTCTTTGCGGGGGTAGGCCGACCTGCTCGATTTGGGCATTGGGGATTCCAACCGGTAATTTGGGGGAACTGGTAAGGCCATTTTACTATGCCAGCTGAGACTCGGATGACATTACAAAATCAACTCTTAAACTTCGTTCAAAAGATTTAGTAGTATCATGATCAATTTAGGAAAAAATATTAATGTCAAAATCTGTCGAGGTGAGTGGATTAACCTCGTGCAAAACAGTTGTAATTTCCAATAACGTTCATTTACGATTTAAATATTCGTGACAGGCCTAGTCTTCAGTCAAGTCAGTGTGTAACCGTTCGATATGCGTAAGCGCTCCCTCTACGGTAAGTCTTTGAAAAAGACTAGCACCGGAAGTTGATGTGCCGTTTTGAATCGCTGTTGCTGTTGGTTGGCACATGTCCTAACCCCTCCTCTTGGAAAAAAAAAAAACGGCGGTTTTTGCTTGGCACCAATACTTTTACAGGACTCGGTAGAGGAATTTTATAGGAGAAAATATGTTTGTTTTTCAAAAGTTGTTTTCAATGGTACGTAATGGTTGTAATCAATCTTAAATCTCTTTTTTTTGCATGGAGGGGAGATCACACTCATTAATTATAAACAAATGTCACGTTTGTTTTGGTGAATTGTATAGGGACTTGGCGAGAGTTTTTGGAAGTAGGCTATTTTCTTATACTAATTTCGCTTGTTGAAAATCAGACCCAAATACCAGAAGGCCGAAAATAAGACAGATATTGGCGGCCCCGCCAATGATTCATTTGTGTTAGACACCAACCCTATAGCTTTTGGTAAAACCTATAGTTCTCAACCAATTTTAATTTAGAACCATTTTACAGGCACCATGATTTTCTAGAACCATGTGGCTTAACATTCTGAAACAAAGTTCTTTAGAATAAATCAGATTTGTTAAAAACCATGGATTTGTAAAAGCGGTGAAAAAATACTTCTCCGGAAGCGTGGAATTCGGTCAATTCACTACCAAAGAGTGGTGAAAATCATTCCAAAGAATGAAAATCAGTCCTCAGAGTGAAAAATCAGTTAAAATATAGTAAAATATAAATCGCTAAAGATGGGGCTTGTTATCGGGATCTATCCTATTTAACGAGTGATTATTCACTGTACACAATATTTAGGGAGTGAATGTTTGTTACTCTAGAGTGATTTTCACTCTTTGGGAGTGGTGTCCACTCTTGCGAATCTTGCTACACGCGTTTGGAGAGTGAAATTAACTCCTCTTCAGATATGGTGCAAACCTGATTGGTTGGTAAAAAGTATGTTCTTGTTAAAAACAAGTTGCCCACCACCAGTGGCGGTAACATCAAGAGAAAAAATGCACATAGTAAATCGGCCCAAATTCAAGCAACATGGCCAACAGTCCAATCAGTCAGTTGCGCCCCCACCTTTTGCACAAAAGAACTAAGATGGAGCTCATTACGACCCAGAGGCCGCGCCGCGGCAGAGACTGGGAGCGGGGCTGTGGGGGGGACATGGCCCCGCAACTTTTGAAGGCCTGGCCTTCCCATCTTCAAAAGTAAAGGGCCAGACCGATCGCGAAGGCTCGCCACAGACCCCCAGATTTAACGGAAAGTGGAAGTGGTCAATATTTTGTATCTGCGACGAAAAGCTAATCATGTTTTTTCATTTACACTTTGACTCTGAGGACTAAATGATGTTTGGTATGGATGTTATGGGCGAAATGTTCCCAAATGTTGGTTTTTTTTTTTTTTTTTTTTTTTTTTCGAACAATATTAGTTTAACTCTACATAAAACGGATCGAAATATCGTCGCGAAACTTACATGAGCGGTTTTGGGGCCAAGATCACCCAATAAAAACCCGATAGAAGTAAATGGACCACCCTTAAATAGGAGTAATTTGTTCGACCTTATAATAATGATTTTCCTGGGACATGTCATTAACCATTTAAAGGAGGGGTTGGGGTGATCTAATCATGGTCCGATTTTTAAGATGTGTTCTCCCTTCACATAGAATCAATCACAAAAATCATCTGATTACAAATATTGAGATAAAATGTGATTGAATTAAGCCAAATTAATTGGATCGAGCTATGAGTTGCAAAATATTGGGCGAGGGACGCAAGTCGAGCCCAAATATTTTCAATCATAGCGAAGAGACCAATTAAATTCGGCGTAAATCATCAATTTTATTCAGTATCATGTTTGGATCCGTTATTTTCCACACACTTGACTCCCCCAAACATGATAATGAGTTAAAATCGGTTCAAGGTTAGTGTGGATAGTTGAAGCAAAAACGTGTACTAAAATGGCCCATAGGATAGTGTGTTCATATATGGTCGGCAATTATTTGGAGACGTTTTTGGTTCATAAATTAAAAGGAAACGTTTCCTGGCCCACTCTATTCAAAATGATTATGACATGAGGATCTTGTCCGAGGGGCGATTTTCAAATTCAGTACGATTTTCAGTTTCGAGAGTCACGATTTTCGAGTTTCAGTTTCGAGTCACGAATTTTCGAGTATCGAGTCAAGATTTTCGAGTATCGAGTTTCAAATTTTCGAGTTCAATTTCGAGTTTCGAGGTCACGATGTTCGATTTCGAGTTTCATATCGTTATCGAGCCCGATTTTCGAGTTTCATTTCGAGACAAATCCGATTTCAGGTCTCGCGAGTTACGAGTTACGAGTGTCGAGTACGAGTTGCGAGTTCGAGTCATGATTTCGAGTTTCAATTTTGAGTTTTGATTTCGAGGTTCGAGTCACGATTATTTTCGAGTTTCGGTCACGATTTCGAGTTGGTGTTTCGAGTAGTAATATTTGGCGAGTTTAGTTTCAATTTCGAGTTTGAGGCCGATTTTCGAGTTTCGAGTCACGCGATTTTCGAGTTTCGAGGTACAATTGTCGAGTTGAGTTTGATACTAGAAAATTCACAAATTTGAATAATTAGAGTCACGTGTTCATATTCCCGTAGAAAGTGGCGGGAAGTAGCCTCATATGATTCATGTAGAATTGGGTCTAATGGGAACATTGGACTAATAAAAACTCGTGTTAGGGTCAAAGCAAAGGTCATTAAGAGGCCAAGTTGGCATTTATAGACTGAAAAGATTAAAGCCTGTGTGCCACTGTTCCATCGATACCCTTGTTAGAGTGAATTATGCAGTCTCAAAATGAAATTTTACTACAGATTTCAAGACCTTTTCTAATCCTTATTGCACCCCCGTACAGATTGTTAATTGGTTATCCTGTATACGACCTATACGTCTTTTCAGGATGAAACTTGTTATCACTCTAGTTTTTAGTGATCTGGAAGATATATTTCATTTGCAGTGGGGGTGGGGTGATCGGCAACAAAGTCAGTTAAGCGTAACCAAGAAATGACAAGATTTCCCCTGTATAATTATGTGAAACAAACAGTGCGGAGCGGAACAATTGTAAGTGTTGCCAGGTTTGTTTTTTTTCTACATGCACAATATTTTTAAGTCGATTAAAGGCATAATGTTCTCATTTTGTCAGACGATTAGACCTTTTTGTGCATTCTTTAACAGTAGTATGGTAATCCCACAAAACAATACCAACTAATTATTATAAGTTTAATTAGAACAAATCATTCCATATTTAGCGATTTTTTATTAAAAAAATGCGAACAAAAGTTCCAAACGGCAATACATTGATGTTATCTATCCAAAAGTCGGTTATCTCGCTCATTAAGAGCAGATGAAACAAGGCAAAAAGACGTGGGCGTCAAGCGGAAGAAGCCTCGGGCAGCCTCGGGTGACGAGGGAGCTACATCTTTTGTCATGTCAGTAGTCAGTTTAATCTATCCAACAGCCACTGGCTAATTATACTAGCCTACAGTGCGGTGTTTATTGATGCGAACGTTATTGCAATAACAAGTCTATCACCTATATGGTTGTGAATTGTTTTTCTTTCCTGAAGAGTAGTATATGTATTATCAAAGTTTTGACACGTCAGTTGGAAAACTTCAAAATATATGTATACTAAGCCTTTTGGCGACATGATACCCATTTCAGTGAACATCCGGTTTCGAAAAAAAAAATTTCTTATATTTTTAAGTGAGTTGCTTAAGCAATATTGGACCTATCGATGTTAAATAGGCTCTAGTCAGCGTATAGAGTGTAACAAAATTTGGCAAAATGTTCCCATGTTTGCGAAAAAGCCTAATGGGTACACACTCAAAACGTTGGTTTTTTGAAAATACTGGTTATACTTTCTACCAAAATTGGCGAAACTTTTAACCAGCGTTAGTTCCATTTAACCTATAGTTTAAAATAGTTACTGTTTGCAAACTTAGTACCGACTGTTTTTCCAGAATCTCTCATACGGCGGACTGTGAATCCAAGTTGGTGCACTGGGACCTTATTAAGGATGATTCAGAGATTCGAATATATTTTTGTGATAGTAAATGAAATAGTAATTAGAACTCAAGATACTCATGAGTCGAGCCCAAGATGCAATTCAACCTTGAAAAACTTTCTAATAAAAGGACTTTTTGTCTATTCTGAGGGCTATATGAATTATTATGAAAAAAGGGCCGGCTTATGGAAGCTGAGTGCGTTTGGACAGATATTCAAGCGTCAAAGCGTCAATATGACCGTTATTAGGCATATCGTGGATCATAACTCTCAACCATTTGGTCTACAAGCAAAAAATTGAGGGTATATACCAAGGGGTTTTTGGGATCAAACAAACACAATTCGCTATATAGGAAAAATGATCAAAGCACCCTCCTGATTTTCAAAATAGTATGCATATCGCATGAAAATTGTACTTTAAACTTATTCGTCCTCCTCACCATTTTAAAGGTGTTGGTTAAGACCTCAGTGATTTATTAGTTTCAAACGCCTCTGACCTTTTGATTTTGGTACAGATGGATTGGTATAAGTCTCTCTTTCCTTTGATATCAAAAACGTTCAATAGTCCTCCATTTGGCGTCATAGTAAGTTTAATGAAGAATACTCATGCTTTTTTTTTTTTTTGAAACTTGTTCCGATTGTTGCAGAGAAAATAAGCCAATTTCTAGTTTGAGTAAAAATACAGGAATGTGTGATTTTGCTTAGGTTTTGTGGTGATTATGAAAGGAAATTTTTTTAACATAGGAAATTTTTTGAACATACACAGGAGGGTGTTTAAGTGCATAAGCATATATATTTTTGATAGAAGTGAAAGGAAAATAGAAGGTGGCCAACCAATCCCATTCTCCAAAATGAAGTTTTGTCTAACCGCTACCAAAGGTAAGTGGCGTGACGATTATTTTGTGCTAAAATAAAGCAAATGATGGACCAAGATTAGTGCAGCCATTAGGTTTTCAAATTATCTTGTTTTAGCTGGCCCCGGATTGATGACAAGCTTGTTGGCAGTGGTAAAACCCCGGACCTTCCTCCCCAGGAAGACAAAGATTACCTCAGACCTTCAATGGTGACTTTTATACTCTAGCGCCAAGGAGTCCACAGCCTTAACTGTGGCCTATCAAACACCATGACAATGGATGCGTTTAAACAACCCTGACGACGGATGCCTTTAAGTTGGGCGGGGGGACTCACCTTCCAACTCTTCGGGGACGGCCGGCCGACCAGCCTCCGTGGATCTTCCCAAATAAATGCCATTGAGTAATTGTCGCGGTCTTCTGGCATTGCTGCACTGGTTCCCCATGGCCAGGGGGAAGGTAATTGTCCGCTGCGACAATATGAAGTGGTGACATAAATAAAACAAGGAAGGGGGGTGTATTGTAATCAGTCCAGCCTATGCAGGGAGAGTCTTCGGCTATTCGGGTGGGCCGATGATTGGGGAATCGGAAAACGGCCCCCATGTTTCGGGAGTGGCCAATGGAGGTCCCCTAATCTCAGACACCCTGTCAGCCAAAGTCAGAGGGCGTCGGTGGTGGCAGCTCACTTTGCAGTTTGCCGCACGATCTTCTAGATGGTTGACCGTCCACACGTGTATGTGTTCGCCTCAGTCATGAATCGTCAGATTGTGCATATTAGGGGCCTCTTGGAACCAGATCCCGGGCAGTTGGGAGCCATGGCCAGGGACCGGTCAGGATTGATAGGCTATACTTGATCATAGGTTATCCAGGTTTGTCATGATCCCAACTCCTCGAGTGGCTCTGTCTCGAGAGACTGCCTGTCCTGTTGGTAGCCCATTATGCCACGGAAGCTGTGGTTTCCATGCCGCTAGATCTGATTGTAAGGGAACAGATCCATCTTCCAAAGGGATGGGGACCTGGTAAGAGGTCCTCCAGCCGACGTGTTCGTCCCAGAGTGCACCATGCTCCGAACCTGTCTGGTGCATTTCTGCAGACTGTACAATGAGGTGAGACTTTCTGAACAAGCTGCCTTGCTCAACTGTCAGGCAAATCACTAGTAGAGCATTATAGGATTTACAATGCATGGTGTGCCGAGGGAGTCCGATCCATGCAATTTCTGAGACCGTAGACCAGTTGGCAATTTTCTCAAGGAAGTCTTTTCAGGAGGTGGTGTAATTTAGTGTCCTGACTGTCCGAGGTTTCTTTTTTTACCGAACGCCACAGGCCAGACCCGAAAGGGTCGGGTGATGGCATGACGGTTCTTCAGTCCCCTCTTGTCCAATCTGGCGAACGGTATGTTAACGGATCATCCCTTCCCCCTCCGTTCGTTAGCTATTCCGGAGTGGGATTTGCCATGGTCTTGCAATTTTTTCCTTGGTGTCGGAACATTTTAAACCCAACCGAAAGCTTAGTCTTCGGAAACCCTTCTAGTGGCTGTGGCTTGCGGCTGTGGCTTGTGGCAACAGGGGGTTCGGATATAAATTTGACTTGTCTATACGGACGAGGCCCCACCAACGCTTTTCTGAGCATAAGAGCGGTCTCTATTCTTCCATGGCAGGCTTTTTGGTCAAGAATCAGAATCTTTCTTTTACCCCGAAACCGGTTTGTTGTTATGCACGTCGCAATATTTGCAGACCGGAGGGTTGCGACCAGCTCAGAGAAGCCTGCAGCAAGGACACATTGAGCCAGCTGGATTTCCTCAGTCATCTGGAAATCACACAAAACACCAAGATTGGTTTTGACTGGCTTCTTGGTTATGGCATTCTATAAAGAGTGCCTTCATCCCCCGCATTTGTGGACAATGTCGGTTGGAGGGTCTCTACTTCCACCTTCCAACAAGTCTGTTTTTTTAATGCCATGTGTTATGTTGTCAAATAACGGAGAGGGGGGGTTTGGTTGTTGTCACCATCCAATCCCTCTTGGATGATCGACCTAGCCACTTGACCCAGGAAAAAATTGGCACTAGGGTGGGGCGTGGAGTTGACGTGGAGTTGGCGTTGGCTACCTTCTGCGCCTTCCGCCGCCACCGATTTAAGCCTGCAGTGGCAGAGCAGTGGCGTAGACAGGTGGGGGCAAAGGGGGCAGAGTGCCCCCTCTGAAAAAAATGAGGTGAAATCCGGAAATAAACACTGATATAATTCATGTTAATTCAGCCCCTTTTTTTCAGATTCTTTTGCCATGCGATCGGGAAATTTTTGATTTGATCGGGACTTTGTTGCCCTACTACCGGAAATTGCCCCCTCGGAACCACTTGGCTGGCTACGCGCCTGTGCGTGGTATTCTGTGCAAAAGTAAGGTTGTGGAAGGAAGCCAGCACTATGCAGTGTATTTCCCTTGAGGATGATACCTCCTTCCCGACCTTATGGCGCTCACACAGCAATTGTTATTCCTCCACCTAAAGAAGGTCGTTGGAGGTTTTTGTCTGATTTTGTTTGTTTTGTTGTTGTTTTTTTAGAGAGAAACTTTTGTGAAAGGGCGAACACAGCGCCGCGTGAGTTGTCCTGTGATAATTTGGGGTGCGTGCATGACTATTTCAGGAGTTTGCTCATTTAGCAGGGGTAATGCTGGGGGTTTTTATAAAATATTTATGTCAAAAAGGTCTAGCCTCTAGTCCACACTTCAAATCTCACGGACTCATCAGTTCGAGGAGCTGTCCAAGAACATATTCACTGATTTGACAAGAATAATTAATATTATAGCTGTTTTCATTATTATTTAATATTAAGTCAAATATTGTTGTTTAATATTTGTACAAGACTGAACTAAGTAATACGTTAGAAAACTTGTAAAAATTCGGATAAAAAGTGCTTTCTAACGGAAAAGCAATGATGCTGCATTTGTAAGCCTAAAAATGTTTTTTTAATTGACCCCCAAAACATGTTTTAACACCACCTTTTTGGCTTCTAGGCAATTGGCAGGCAGTTATAACCCATCACATGCTTATAAGTCATTAACCTTTGACCTTGAATATCTGACCACTGCGCCACCTTTTATTAGAATTTGTTCAGGTTCATAGAAGATGTGTCACATTAAGCCTATTAACGGTCCCTCTCCTCAATGTTATTCTCCCCCCTCAAGAAGGTTGTTTGAAGTTTTGGTTTTTATTTTTTGTAAGAAAGGCATTTGGTGGAGCAAGGATGAACACTGCGCCCTGTGATAGCAGTTTCAGGAGTTGCCTTATTTTCAACAGATGTAATGAGGCTTCTGATGTGGTCCAAAGAAATTTTGTCCCAAAATGGGTTTAGTTTAGCATCGATATCCACAGATTTTACAATAGTATTTTTGCAGTTTTTCATTATAGATTAGGTCCAATGTTTTGGTTAATTGATACTTGTTACAGACTGACGAATTGGCTACTTTATGTTGAGAAACGTGAAAAGTGCTTTCTATGCTGAAAGAATAAAATGCTACTTTCCTTTGGAAGCCTCAAGACTGTTTTTATTGTGTTTATTGACCTCAAAAACATGTATAACACCATCTTTTTTGCTTCTAGGCCATTTGGAAGGCAAGTTTATACCCATCACAAGCCTTATAAAGGTCATTGACCTTGACGCCTTGATATCTGACCACACGCAGCAACTAGATGGCGGGACAAATTTTTTGGTAATTATTCATATATAGGCCTACAGAATATACAAAGGGTCCTTTTATTAGAATTTTTCAGAGGTTGTATAGGACCTGGGCATCTTACGAACCCTCTACTATATAACCTTTCCTTATGGGCCATGGTATTTCAATTATCCAAAAGCTTCAATGCACTATTTTTGGTTATAGGCCATGTTCCGCACTGTAAAAAAACTACGGTAATTTACAGGAAATCCTGGCAGCATTCTGCCAACACCTTACCGTAACAATTACCGTATATATATAACTGAACAAAATATTTAACAAACATATAAAAACATATATATTTGTGAATTAATTATAGAGATTGTAAATGTGGTGGAATAAAAAAGCACTGACGAACACCCTACTTTGTAGGCCTATCAAC